>CATIWK010613471.1:0-22445 GCA_949634005.1 Mallotus japonicus | reverse complement strand
TGAAGGATTTTTTTTTTGTACCTTTCGCCTAATTAAAAACTTGCAGCATGATCACAAGAAGAAGAAGAAGCAGAAATTGCTGCAGATTTTGATTAGTTGAATTCATCAGTTCATTATTCGATTATGGTGTAGATTGATTTTCATTTGATTTGATCTGAAGAAGAATCGAAAAAATGCTTACATTTCCGTCGTCTTCTGCGTCGTCATCGTTGGCGTTGCCGACCGATGAGTCATCGTTGGCGTTGCCGACCGATGAGTCATCGATGGCTCTGATTCCAGGCTTACCAAACGATGTCGCAGCACAAATACTTTCGATGGTACCATATTCGCACCATTCGCGCATCAAACAGACCTCTAAATCATGGTACACATTTCTCTCATCGAAAACCCTAATTTCTATGCGACAGCACTTGCGCAAACTCGATCATCTGTTAATTATATTCCCACAAGACCCTTCAATTTCATCGCCGTACCTTTTCGATTCGCATAATCTCGCGTGGAAGCCACTCCCGCTGATGCCCTGTAACCCTCACGTCTACGGACTCTGCAATTTCACCTCCATTTCACTCGGTCCCACTCTCTACGTCCTCGGCGGGTCGCTTTTCGATACGCGCTCTTTTCCTATGGACCGCCCTTCACCTTCGTCCTCTGTATTCCGTTACTCATTTGCTGATTCCCGGTGGGACCAGCTTTCTCCAATGTTATCGCCCCGAGGATCATTTGCTTGCATCCCGGTGCCTAAATCAGGGCAGATAATTGTCGCCGGAGGTGGGTCCAGGCACACGTTGTTCGGTGCGGCCGGGAGTAGGATGAGTTCGGTTGAGAAGTACGATGTGGTGAAAAATGAATGGGTGGAAATGGATGGATTGCCGCGATACAGGGCTGGTTGTGTTGGGTTTCTGGCTGGGAACGGTGAGGGAGAGAAGTTCTGGGTTATGGGCGGCTATGGAGAATCCAGGACGATTGCTGGGGTGTTTCCAGTTGATGAGTACTATAGAGATGCTGTTGTTATGAATGTGGAGAAGAATGGGGTTAGGAGTAAGTGGAGGGAGGTTGGGGATATGTGGCGCGAAGGGGAGAGAGCTAGGCTTGGGAAGATTGTTGTTGTTGAGGGGGATTGTCCTGGTGTTTTTATGCTTGATAATAATGACATTTTCAGGTGAGTTGTAATTTATCTATGAGCTTTGCTAGTTAGTGTTCGATTTTGTTGAATTGTGTGCTATAACTCATTTTAATTTTTGGTGGAAGTTAAATATGTTATTTATGTTTCTATGTAAAGTTGGTTGGCTTGGTGCCATGTGGCCCTGTGATTCATTTTTTGTGTTCTTTGGGTGCTTAGGAAATTAGTCGTTGTTAGCATAATTGTAAACTAGATCCTACTAAGACATATGCTTTGTTCATTTTCTTTTTTTGTTGTCATTTGATGCTATTGTTGTATTCGATCCATTACCTTTCATTAGGGAGTACTTCAAAGTAACAGTCTGTGTTCAATGCTTCTTCTTATTAGGTATTTTGGCCTTTACATCTAAATAACTTATTTCTTATTGTAAAAAATGTATTTCTTTGTCCCTTTTGCATACTGACTAGAATTGATTTCTTTGGAGGTGGTTTTCACTACACTTTCAGTCTCTTCAGGTTACAAACTACAGCTTAAATTAACACTGTTTTAACCGAAATTTCCTCCTTTTTTTTTTTTTTTTTTGTTTTGTGTGTCACAGAAATGAGGTGCGGAATTTACATAGAGGTTTGGTAGGAACCTTTAGCTATCTATATGGACTACTTGATTTCTGCATCTCTGGCCTATGCTAGTTGAAAAAATCCATGTTTTTAACTGCAAAATGCAGAGATTGAATTTGTTGCATGATTTTAACTAATTTGTGCCATCTAGTTGGTTACAGTATGCACTTAGCCTATTTTCCTTAAAATGTTTTTAGTAGTATGTTATTTGTGGTCTTTGTCTAGTTGTGCTATTAAATATGGTGAATGTCGATAGACAGTTTGGAAGTCTGTGTGGGTCAATCAAGGTTTCATTCGATAAATTCTAGAGATAATTTCTAGATCGAAGTTGTGATTTTAATTGTTTGCTATCTGAAAATAGACCTCTAAATTCTTTGGCATCACACCTGAAATTCCTTATGCATAATATCTAGGTGTTATCGAGTATTATATCTAGTGTTGATTTGCATGCATGATATGAAATGAATTTTATGTTTGGAATTTTTTTTTTCCATTCATTGATTGACTCATAGTTGAAGGCAATTATAGGTTTTATATATTGTCCTTCTAACCCAACCAGGAGCTAGAATTCAAGACAAAGAAAGAGAAATATATCCTCTTAGATTACAGCCAATAAATGAACTGAGAAACTACAGCCACATTCCAGCTCTGTCGAAATTAGCCAAATATTCCTGCCTATCCTAAATTATAAATTATGGGACCAAAATAAAGTTTCTCAATGATTTTTTGTAGTAAGCCTTATTTGTAAACTAGACTGTAATTTTAATTTTGGTAAGTGCTGCTTGTTCTCAAGTTATTTTGTCTTGTCTGCAGTACACATTTGTTAAACCTTGCTTATGAATAATGGGAGCAACTGGATGTGTAGAAATATATAGGACTGTGAACTGCATTTTTCGTTTAGGTTCTCATTAACTGTTGTTCTTGGTGTGCAGTCGTTTTAAATAAATGTATATATACCTTCATGATAAGGCTTGTTTTGGGAACTAGAAACTAATTTAATCTTGCGGCCAAAAAACATTGACTGATGACTCTTCATTGTCTTATGAACTTTTTTGTAATGACAGATATGACATGATTTCTAATTCCTGGAAAAAAGAGTCCAGCGTGCCAAGAAAAGCTCCTTACAATTCCTCATGCGGTTTTGTTGTGTTGGATGGGGAGCTGCACGTAATGACTCTTCTGAAAGGAGGTAATTCAACTGAAATTCGAAGGTCAAGACAACAAAAGAGGGCAGGAGCACTTCTCATCCAAATTTATCATCCTACGAAGAAGACATGGAGGTCACTTATTACAAAACCACCTTTTTACGATCTGTTGGATTTCAAAACTGCAGTTATGTGCACCATACGATTGTAGGAATCCTGTGATTGTACCTAAATAGAGGCTCAATTTATGCCACAATTATGTTTGTTACTTGGACTCTATTCTTTGCTTTTAGCAAGTAGTGCAAGTCAATGTACAGATTGATAAAGTTGTAGTGCTGCCATTGATGTAGCTAATCAGTTTATTTAAAATAGATGTAATTAATATGTTGTATTTGTCACCAAGGTACAATATTGGTAAATAGTAAATGATGCATTATATGGAGAGTTTGATGAGCAAAATTGTCGTCTGGATTTCTGAAAATGTGTTTTAGTTTGCTTCCCATATTCTGTGGATCATGCTTGATAATACAAGCACAACTACGAACTAAATACACCAGGTTAGCTCATCATAAAATATACTGACAATTCAAAACAGCAAATCATATTTAAGAGCACAACGGATTCAATCAACATATACTTTTTGTAATAAACTTTAGAAAATGTACTGTTAAGGAAGTAGTTAGTATACGGTTACATTTGATATACATTATCACTTAGTTGTATTTTGTATTAAGTCTTCTAGTTATCTTCCACTTCTTCTTTTGTAATTGTACAACTCCTATATATTTTGTAACAGCTGATTCACGATAATACAGAATACATTTTCTTCTTCATCTTGTGTTTTGATATGTACATTTACATATTTGGATATAAGCACAAAAATAACCCATGATATACTAAAAGTCCTAATACATAAGCAAATTCGTGTTGAACATGGTGACCGGATGCATTGCATAAGGATTGCAGACTTCTTGTGGTGGAAAACCAGGACGTATGAACATCACATTTTGCTGAGGATGACGGTAACGAACAATAGGAAAAGAAACTAGCTGCTGAGACATGCTTATCATGAATGCCATAGAGATAACCCACATAATCAGATTCTTCAGGCCAGTACATGTCCTTGATCATGGAGAAAACTAAGCTCGTCACTAGACTATCCGAACCAGTTTGATGAGCACCGCCAACACATTCAACTTCAAGAATGTTGGCCAATTTCTCGAGTCCCAACTCACCATTTAGAAGACCTTCACACCTGGTAGCCAAATATTTCGTATCAACAACCCGACCAAACACATTTCCTATCAATCGAGTAAAACCCAGTAATGAATCAGGGAGTGGCCTGTTAGTCAAAAGCTTGACGAAATGACCCAAGTCATATAATCCATGGAAAGTAACCCACTCCAAATTTTGGTGCTTTCCCAAAATTGAAGTAAACAAATTAGAGAACCGAAACCAGTTGATCCCAAGTATTTTCAGCCTCTCAAAATCAATCCCAGATCTTTTCAACAACTGAAGCGAATCATGAGAAAAAAGATCAGTGTCGGTGCAGAAAGAGAAGTTGAACTGCCACACACCACCGACATTCCCCACTTCATCAGTCACTGTCAATCCGAGTTGTATAATCTTCATAGCATTCACATTCGTTTTCAGATTTTCATATTTTTCATCATCAGGGCAATATCTTGGAGTATTCACGAGGAAACCAGGAAACTCAGTATCAATGGATACAACTGAGCAACTGTCAAGTACCTGATCGAGCTTTCTCAACTCCTGGAACAAGTTGTAAGACCACACTTCGGTAATGGTTATATCGTCGCTAGTCATATCTTGCCTTTCTTTCTTTTTCTGTTGCTCTTCACTTGTGCTTACTGCTTGCTCTACCACCACTTCCACTGTTATATAGGATTTGACGGGAATCAGTAGCCTTGAAGGAAATGGAAATAATATTACTTGGATCTTAATTAATCCTACTTGTAATAGGAATTCACTTTAAAACCGACCTCAATATCTTCCTCAATTAATGTACCAATATGAATTAGCTTCCCAAACAAAATGAATTAAAAATTTAAAAATAAAAATACCTATAATTAAAAATTAAATAAATAATACAAAGTTATATAATTTTTTTGAACTTTAAAACAAAAATAATACGAATTTATCTAAGAACAATTAATCAAAAGTAATAATAAAATTATAAATAAAATCTATGATTAAGCTTTAAAATTATGGTCAAATGCATGAGATTATACTGAACTTTAGCTTTGTTTTAATTTATTTATCAAACTTTAATTTGTATCTTTTAGATACAAAATTTCTATTTAGTTCCATAGCAATCACTCAAAAAATTCTTTAGTATCTAAAAAATCCAAAATTATTATTTTAATCCATAATTAAAGATTTTTTTTCAAATAAGTTCATATTTTCTATATATTTATAGGAAATAAGGAAAAAATTGAAAATTATTTTGATTTCATCTAGTAAGAGCAGACTCATCCTGAGTAGTATTTGAGTGTTAAGAGAAGTAAATTTTCAAAATTTTCAAATATTTTATAATTTTCGGACTAAATTAAAAAAAAATGAAGAGATTGTGGGATTAAAATTATTTTTAAAAAAAATTTAGAAAATTAAAAAATTTTTACATTACTTTTTTAAAACAAAATCAAAATTAGGTAACAAAAATAAACAAATTAAAAATTAGTATCAAATTACAGTAAGTGTAAAGTTAGTGATCACAGTTGCATTTAACCTTTAAAATTATTATAACAAAAAAGAAAATTGAAATGGGCTTTATGCTATATATATATGTAAAATGGAACATAAACGGCGCGAAACAACAGAGGCCACAAGATAGCGAAAAGAGAGGGAGTTCAGTTCAAAAGCATGTCAATTCCACAATGAAGCAGAAAAAAACGTAACTCTGCATTTTGCTTGTATTTTTTTTCTTTTTAATTCATGCCAAGAATAGTATTACTCTTTTGTGATGATAATGTCATAGTTGCAATTGCTTTTTTTTTTTTTTTTTTTGGGTGGTGTTCGATTTGATGGTTTTTTGAATGAATTAGAATGGTAAGTGATCTTGAATTCAAGTTTTATTGAATTATTTATTTAATTCACTGTTGTAATGTGGATCAAAATTGAATTAGTTTTCATGATTTAATGACGATTTATGAGTTGATCATTTTTTGTATTTTAATGTTAGGATTAAGAATCAATGGCTCTGTTTCACAAATTATTAGGTGAATTAACTGTTAGCAATTATGATTTGTGGACAATGTGCTGATGCAAATATCAATCTATAGGCTGAAGATGGTTTTGGTGAATTCTTACATTTCTTGCTAAAACGAGATATTATTAGCATTGTACTTTCATAAAGCTAATAATGTTCGAATTGATGAAGGATTCACCATTGACCATTGATGTTGGTTCCCATATTTGGGTTGGAGATCCGGAAGTAGCATGGTTAGATGGAATTGTGTTTAATATTAAAGGAGGGGATGCTGAGATTCAAACTAGCGATGGAAAAACTGTGAGTCAGTTAACGTCAAATTTAATTCTTTTTTTTTTAATCTTCTAATCTTTTGGATAAATTGTTCTCGAGTTCAGCATCTGCTTAATTATGCTTCTTTTTTGTATTAAGCAGATTGTTGCAAGTTTGTCAAGAGTGTATGCCAGAGATGTGGAAACTCCTGCGGGGGGGGTTGATGACATGACTAAGCTGCAATACTTGCATGAGCCTGCAGTTTTGCACAATTTGTCAACCAGATATGAGATCGATGAAATCTATGTAAGCTTAACCTCACCTTCCGTTTTGATTTGTTGGGGTTTCCATAATGAGATGAGAACAATTAAATTACTGCAGCTAAGGGCGGCTCTGTTATAATATTTTGACATCTGGGCAGACTTATTCTGGGGACATTTTAATTGCTGTCAACCCGTTCCGAAGGCTCCCACATTTATATGATGATTACATGATGGAGCGATACAAGGGAGCACAGATAGGAGAACTTGCTCCTCATGTTTTTGCAGTTGCTGATGTTTCATATAGGTGATCATGCATTTGTTTTAGGCTTTTGTTTTTCCTGCTTTTGCATATTAAATTGGCAGTAGCTAATCACATACATTTTACATGAAGCAGGGAAATGATTAATGAAGGTAAAAGCAATTCAATTCTTGTTAGTGGTGAAAGTGGGGCCGGTAAAACTGAAACTACTAAAATGCTTATGCGCTACCTTGCATACTTGGGTGGCAATAAGGCTGCTGAAGGACGGACAGTCGAACAAAAAGTACTAGAGGTAATATGATCTGGTTATGTAGGGGACGCACTAACCACTTTTTTCAAAAAATTACTTTAAAATTTTTATATAAATTTAATGTTTGCCCCCCAAATTTATGTATATTTTTACTTTAACCCCTCTATTTCTATTGAAATTTTATCCTTATTATATTGTAGTTTAATTTGGCCCCCCACACTTTCAAGTCTAGTTCCGCCCCTGTGGTTATGGATTTTATGCTGTACATAGGTCAGCTTGTGAATGGCATTATTCGTGGCACATTGTGTTAGGATTGAAGTTTCTTGACTCAGGGAAGGTTTATAATTAAGAGAGTAAATAATTAGTGTATGAAATGTACAAAAGGTTTTGGAGCAGTGACTTAAAATTTATAAGCTATGAGCAAGAACTAGGCGCATAGGTGTTAGAATCTCAAAAAAGCAAAAGGGAATGTGATGTCATCCTTGTACTTTAACTTGTGAAGTATAGCTTGAGTCAGGTATACACGTTATTCAGAAATCCTTTACTACCATAGCAATTTGTATGTAGTTATTGACTGTAGTTTGAATGTTTGGATTGTTTTGAATTCTCATATATATATATATATATTAGCCAAGGAATCCAGAACTGAATTGACTTAAACTTTTATCAAGTTCCAGCTTTAAATTTTTCAAATTAGAAAATAATCCTCAGTACATATCTTTTTTTTAATTACCTGTATCTATAGTCTGATATTCCTTTCCATTTGTAAAAATTTGAGTGAAGGCTACTTGGTTGCATTTTCCGTTGAAATTTGTAGAACTTAAAGATTTGGAATTTTATCTTTGTACAATGTGAAACTTTTATACTAACTAATGCTATGCAGTCAAATCCAGTTCTTGAAGCATTTGGCAATGCAAAGACTGTTAGAAATAACAATTCCAGGTGCGAAACTATCTTCCTTCATATTATGTTTTCATCTCTTTCCTCTTTAGTTTTGCATTTTTGCATGCTACTAAACCAGAACCTTTTTTTTCTTCTAGACAGTAGTTAACAATTCCATTTCAATGTAAATAACCGTAGATCATTTTCAATATCATGCTATATCTATGGTCTAAATACAGGGTGGTAGTGAAAGAATTGGTTTCATGCAGAGGTACAAAAATATTTTCAATACTGTAATCTTTCGTATTTTAGGCTTGCTTGTGAGAGGTTCAGTAATGCAAATCAATCTATATGTCATTTCATATCTCTCACATTTTTCATATAAAGGTCAATCTATATATCATATTAGATTTCTCATATTTTGCATATAATTTTTTCGTACTCATTAATAGTTGGCAATTATAGCACTTTTCTTATATTGACTGTATTGGCACAGTCGTTTTGGGAAATTTGTTGAAATTCAATTTGATGAAAATGGAAGAATATCAGGGGCAGCCATCAGAACTTATCTTCTTGAAAGATCTCGAGTTTGTCAAATTTCTGATCCTGAACGCAACTATCACTGCTTTTACCTTTTATGTGCTGCACCACAAGAGGTAGGTATTCCTTTCATTACTGTGTGTTCCTTTGATTAAAAACCTAGCCCACTTGCCTTCAGCTAATAGGTTTTGAGTCTTATCAGGAAATTGAGAAGTATAAGCTGGGAAATCCCAGATCATTTCATTATCTTAATCAATCCAGTTGCTATGAACTGGCTGGTGTTGATGAGGCCCATGATTATCTAGCCACTAGAAGAGCTATGGATGTTGTTGGAATAAATGAGAAAGAACAGGTCTGACCTTTGCTGTGGATTAGGATTTACAGGTTTTTCCATTATTAAATGTATGTTTTTATGTCTTAGGATAAATCTGGTAAAATCACTACATTTGAACACAAAATTTCAAGTGGCTCAGCATAAGCCTAGTCCACAAATAATATACATGAACAAGGGAAATAATACAATCACTAATAACTCTCAAACACTAGTGTCCCTTAAACCCAATACACCTGGTACTACCCTCAAAAACATGATCACCAAATACTTGCCCGCACTCACTTGGTCTCGTACCAAAATTTGGCATACCTCACTGCACACTTAATGCTGCACTCAGTTCACACTACACATATTCTATATATATAGGCAACAAAAAATTTGGAAACAAGATGTTTCTCCTTGCGCATGTTTGGCTGTGAAGCATTAAAAGAACTTTATCAAAAAGTTGTCAGGTTGCTTAATAACTCCCATGGAAAATAATCCTATTCCAGGAAGACTATAATGGAATTCAAGGCACCTTAACAATTTGCTTTTTGAAAAGAGTGTCTGAACACCTTATTGCAATAAAAGAAAAAGGTCAATACTCTCTCTCTTGCAGGAAGCTATTTTCAGAGTTGTGGCTGCAATTCTTCACCTTGGCAATATTGATTTTACAAAGGGTGAAGATATTGATTCTTCAGTTATAAAAGAAGAGTCCAAATTTCATCTCCAAATGACAGCAGAGCTTCTCATGTATGACTGGAACCTTGATTATTTCATAGATATATTATTGCTAGTAGCATAATAGCAGTGGTATAATTAAATCTTATACTTATTTCAGGTGTGATCCTCAGTCATTGGAAGATGCACTTTGTAGGCGTGTAATGATAACCCCAGAAGAAGTTATCAAGAGAAGTCTCGATCCTCTTGGTGCAGCAGTTAGCAGAGATGGTTTAGCCAAGACAATATATTCTCGGTTGTTTGGTTGGTAAGATGCTGTGCTAATGCCTAGATAGTTTCAGGTTTTGTTGTGCAATATCATGTAACAGTGCTTTGTTATTTTTTATTCTTTTTAAGTTTGCATCTAGTTTATTGTGTGCAGGTTGGTGGATAAAATTAATGTCTCCATTGGGCAAGATCCTAACTCAAAATGTCTGATTGGAGTCCTTGACATTTATGGCTTTGAGAGCTTTAGAACTAACAGGTAATGCTAATGTAAACAAATAAGTTCCAATGCACAACTTAGTGAAAAATTATTGGATGAAACCAGGCTATTTGTCTATGTATACATATGCATGATCTGATTAAAAGAATTGGGCTGCTTACCTGATATTTTGATTAAACCGAGTTAAGGATTCCCATAATGGGTGAATGAAAAAGGATCCTGGTCACTGCTACCCTGACCTGCAGAGCAGATGGTTACTTGTGGCGGCTGCTTGGTGGGCTTATTGATAACACTTATATTTGTTGCTTTATTAAAATTTTGAACCCATAAAGCAAGCTCATGCTATGATACTTTGATTTTAACCCTTTTTTTCTTCCAAAACTTTGTGAATCATGTTTTTATCGGATTTATAACACAATCCAACTTTTACTATATGTTTAAGGAAAGAGGACACTTTCTGAAATGCCCAAAACAGTTTCTTTTAGGGAATTCTGCATCCAGATATCTGAAGTTAATAACTTAATATGCATGCACCTCTAGATTAATTATTCTGCATGACGATGCAATAAGATAGTAATAAATTGCAGTTACTGGAACCTTGTGAAATCTATTCTTTTACCTAACATGTGATGGAGTTTCTTGAGCTCCTTCCGTCCTATACTAATGGAATTTGAGACATCAAGATATGGCTGTGACATTGATTTCATTTACTACTAAATTCACCTATATTTAGCTCCATATTTAATTTAACTTCATTAAATTTACTTCTGTGGACAGTTTTGAGCAGTTTTGCATTAATTTTACAAATGAAAAGCTGCAACAACATTTCAACCAGGTATGAGGTTAGTCTTATTTTATGACCTGGGAAGCACTCATATTTGGCATTGTATAATCCAAATCTTTATGGTGCCTTTCAGCATGTGTTCAAGATGGACCAACGAGAGTACATTAAAGAGGAAATTGATTGGAGCTACATAGATTTTGTTGATAATCAAGATGTTCTAGACCTTATAGAGAAGGTTTCCACGCCGTATTCCTTTGCCCCCTCTAGCTGATAGTTCTTATTGCAACTTGTGAACTTGTTTATTTCAAATTGTGTTTTGGACCCTTAGTTAAGTCATTTTATATTTATTCTCACATATGGAAGGCATTTTTTTGGTGAAAAAAGTCTTAGACTTGCTACCATCAGGGGGCAGGTTCAAGTCCCGACAGTGGTTAATTTTGCAGAGGGATTTTTTTCTTAATTCTCCCCCGGGTAACCACTTGTGATGTTATCATAACTGGGCACACCTTTATCATATTATCAACTTGTACATGGCTTTCCATGTAAATTTTATCGTAGAATCTGTTATTTGGACCATCTGTATATTTATGTATTTTGATTTCCATATCATTGAAAAATATAGGAACATATTTCAAGAAGAAAAGTTCTGGAGGAATATTTACCTTATTTGAGGAAATGTAATAGTAAAATATTTTTTCACTTTGTAATGATGCTTTCTCTGTATAAATGTCATTGTATTTTTTTTTATTGCGTTCAACTAAAGTGGTTGATCTGCTCAATTGGTTTTCTTTCACATAATTCTAACTCGTTGTGTTTTTGCAGAAACCAGGTGGGATCATTGCCCTGCTTGACGAGGCATGGTATGATGATACCTCTTTCTTCTCCAGCTGTGATATTATAGGAATTTGATTTTAGGACATGAATTTTCTCACAAACTAAAAGGTATTTCTGTTGAAAGATCTGTTGGTTTTGTTCATCGTCTGCTCAAATGGCATGCATTTTTGGCTTGCAGCATGTTTCCAAAATCAACTCATGAGACATTTTCAGAGAAGCTCTATAAGACCTTCAAAGATAGCAAGCGCTTCTTCAAGCCAAAACTGACTCGTACAGATTTTACCATCATTCATTATGCAGGAGAGGTGAGCTGTTGTGGCTGTGTTTGGCTCTATTGTTCATTGTTCATAACCCTGTTTTCCATTGCATTTAAATATTATCATTCTTTCAGGTTCAATATCAGTCTGATCAATTCTTAGACAAAAACAAAGACTATGTTGTTCCTGAACACCGGGACCTGTTGAGCACTTCCCGATGTTCTTTTGTGGCAGGCCTCTTTCCTCCACTTTCTGAGGAGAACGCTAAATCATCAAAGTTTTCATCTATCGGTTCCCGGTTTAAGGTATCTTCTTTGCATTTGTCTCTTTTACTCCCATGATGAAACTTTTAGCACAGTGAAATTATCAGTAGCAGGTAAATTTATGTAGGGGTCAGGCCATGTTATTTTTCATTAGCAATTCAACATCAAAACTGTCAGTAACATGATTACTAATGTTGCAACCTAATTTGTGCAGCTACAACTGCAGCAGCTGATGGATATACTGAATTCTACAGAGCCTCACTACATTAGATGTGTGAAGCCAAATAATTCTTTAGAACCTTCTGTATTTGATAGTCTGAGTGTCATGCAACAACTACGTTCTGGTGTAAGTAAAATATTGGAAGTTGTTGAACCTCTTGTTTACCGAGTTCATTGTTTTTGCATTTCATCATGTTGCTATGTTTTCAGGGAGTTCTAGAGTCAATCAGAATCAAATGTTCTGGTTTCCCTGCTCATAGGACCTTCTCTGAATTCCTGCAGCGATTTGGAATGCTTGCCCCAGATGTTTGGAAGGGGAAGTAAGTATATATTTATTGAGTGTGGGTCTTGCTTGGCCAACTTCAATGTTTTGCTGAAATTTTCTTGCTTGCACTCCTGAAATCACTTTATTTATGACCAGCTATGAAGACATGGAAGCATGCAAATGTATTTTGGATAATATGGGACTTACAGGGTATCAGGTTACATCCACATACAAAACTTCACTTTGTCTCTATCAGTGGAAATTGCTGGTGGCAGATACTCATACTGATCTTAGTCTTGATATCATTATTTACTTATATTGTTTATGCCAAATGAAAGTTTTGGTTCTTCTAGCTATATGATTTATACGTCTGACTGTTTTCTTTATTGTATTCCATTGAGTTAGTATTATTTTTCTCCCTGGAACCCATCTGATGTTCTGTTTAAAATTAGTTTCTCCAGTTGTCAGAATAACAAAGATTTAAACACCTACAAAACATGCATAAAATTTTTGAATGCTCATTCATCATTTTACATCCCCTTCATCCTGCCTATATACAATTTACCATTCTTCCTTTATTCTCTGGGCAGTTGGGGATAACTAAGGTTTTTCTAAGAGCTGGTCAGATGGCTGAGTTAGATACACAAAGAGCAAGAGTACTTCATAGCTCAGCGACAGTTATCCAGCTGCAGGCCAGAACTCGTTCTGCTCGGAAAAATTTCCTTCTTAAGCGGCAGGCTTCTATTCATATACAATCTCAATGGAGAGGTGAGTCCATTGGTTTTTGACACTGTACTATAATCTGTAGCATAAAGTGAAGCAGAATTTCTTAGCTGAAATATGTTAAGAGTGTGTTTGGATGCAAGCATTTGATTTGAAATCTTAGATTTCAAATATTGAATTTTAAATATAAGGATTTCAAATAACATGCCATTACATGTAATTTTAAATCCTTATTAAATGAGCTATTAAATCCATTGTGAATTTATTTCAAATCCTCATAGATATAAATCCATGTAGTTCCCAAACAATAGATTTAATTGAAATCCAAATCCCTGCTCAAATCCCTTGCATCCAAACATAGCATAAAAGAATTTGGTCTTTTTATTGGTGATTTGGTCACAGCTTCCTTTTGTTTCATGCATGCTCTTTATTTTGCTCATTGTAGTTCTTATTCATATTTTCATGAAATCACATTAGAAGTCCTGTTATTCCAGGGAAACTCACTCGTGAATTGTATAAAGAGATGAAACGAGAGGCAGCTGCTGTCAAAATTCAGAAGAATTTGCGTAGACAAATGGCCATAAGGTCATATAAGGGGATCAAGTTCTCTGCAGTTGTCTTGCAGACTGGTTTGCGATTAATGGCAGCACGTAATGAATTAAGACTTAGAGAGCAAACCAAGGCAGCAACTGTCCTCCAGGTTAACACTTCTCATTTTGTTGTCTATTACATTAACATATTCAGTTGGTTTTTATGTTCTGCCAGAATGAATGATACTTAACTAAAAGAAATGCTTGAAGGCGAATTGGCGCTCCCGTAAAGCTGTTTTATGTCATAAGAAGAGGATGGAAGTATCAGTTGTTTCCCAAGATAGCTGCAAGGAAAGAACTTCAGTGGAAGAGCTAATGAGCTCAAGCATGGTAGGTCTCAATATATTGATGTTAATGTTGGTAGATACAACTGATAGAATGGCAGTACTCTATTCCTTCCATTCATTCATTTCTTCACAACAAAAAAACAGCGCCAGCTGACCTTCCAATCCTGTCCTTGCCACCCATTCTTCTCAACAAAAGAAAAATCGGCTAGTTTTTTGGTTTTTTGGAATTTGTGTTCTTTTTTTTCTTTTTCATCTTTCATTTATCCTCATATGTGCAGTACGTCCTTTGTATCATTGTTCTTTCCATTTTAATGCATAAGAATTTAGTAATAAAGTTTTTATTTATTTAGATGATAAGTAGGAGCATCAAACCTATAATTCTCTGAGACACATCCTTCTGTTTTTTCCCATCTGTTTGTGCATAATATGTTTTTTCAATTCTCATCAGGGAGGAGAAGAAACCAGTTCGCTCCTGGAAAAGAATGATAAACTTGAGACACAAGTGAAGGAACTTACATACCAGTTGCAGTCAGAAAAACAACTGAGGGTGAGATATTGTGGCGCATGAATTGCCATCTTTTACCTCGTAAAAAGATGTGTTAACCTGCAGTTTGACTTCTCTTCAAGAATGCTGAGCCAGCATAAACCTTTTTTTTTTTTTTTTAACATTGCTTGATGGCTTGGTCTGCACAAATGATGCCACTGCTACCCTTGCTCATCATCACCAGGATAAAAATATCAAGGGCTTGAAAGAAAATGCCTTTGAGTGCTAATGGCCTCTAACTGATCTTTAAAATAATACATGCAGGTTGAATTGGAAGAAGCAAAAGGGCGAGAAATTACAGCATTGCTGCATTCCCTGAAAATGATGCAAAACCAAATTGATGAAACAAATACAGTGCTTTTCAAGGAACGTGAGGCTGCACAGAGAGAAAATGAAAAACATACGGTTATCAATAATCCAGAGGAGATTGAGATCTTGAAGGTGATGATAATATTGCCTTTCATTCTCCATCTATTCACATTATACAGTTTTAATTATCAGTGAAATTAATGGATGGGGCGACAAAAATGGTGAGCAGGGAAAATTACGAATTTATAGTTCAATGATTGTTTCATAATCAAGTCCAAGGCCAATCAGTGCTTGGTAATGGCTAAAGTGGTACAAAGCAGTGAGGCTGTATAATGGATGTAGACTCCGAAATTTGTTTTTGAGTGGAAAAAAGGAAATAGGGACAAAAGAATATGTGACCCGTCTTTGTAGAAATCATTTCTAGGTGACCTGCAGAGATGTTTCAAAGTTTATATTCTTCACACCATGGCACCCAAAATAGTGGTGGGTGCTACAAACAAAAACAATAATATCAGTTTCTTCTGCAATTAAACTTTTTTGAATTCCCTTTTCCTGCAGAGCAATGCTGGTAAAGGATAAATAACTCATAGCTATTAAGGAAATGAGTCTAAAGCAAGATGTTAACTAGGTTAATTATGTAAAATTATACAAATGCATCTCCGTGGGGATTATGCTACAGTAGGAGCAGGTTTTGTCATTAGTTAAAGATCCATTTGTGTTTTTTCTTTCTCATTTGCTATTTGAGTTGACATTTATTATTTGTTGGCTTAAAATAATAATGGTAGTTTTACGGTTCCTGAGTTGAATATATTATATCTATTGTTCTAATATATGCTAGGCTTCATTTTTCTGTTACACAGGCGTCATTGTTGGAAGAAAAACGAAGAGCTGATAATTCTGAAAAGAAATATGCTGAAGCCCAGGAGTTAAGTCACAGACGACATAAGAAATTAAAAGAAACTGAAAAGAGAGTTCGTCAACTTCAAAACTCAATGACCAGGTAGTAAAAGTGCAGAAAACTTTAGGGAATAATATAACCTTAGGTCTCCTGATTTTCAAGTTTTATTTTGTATGTCACTTAAATAGTTCAACATGCTCAATTCTAGGCATGCATATTTGCAGTCTTCAATCCATGATTTTCCTTAGGCATCTGCAAGAGTACATTTACATTAATCATGGCAATTTGTAAAAACAATCTCATGTTTAACTAATTCTAGACCTGATCTAGTGTGGCTCAGGATGTTATATTCCATGTCAGACCAATTTGCAGAGCTGAAAATGATGTTGCACGCCTCATCAAACTCAATTTCAACATCTGGACAAATTACACCAAATGTACAGGTTGATGTTGCTTCTGATATGTCTGATGCCTCATCCACCGACACTGATTTCTCTTTTCCGGCTCCAGCTGTATCTCCAATCACAGATGACTCTTCTCCCAATTGTAATACTTACCCGTTGACAATTCAGGAAGTTTCAACAATAGAAGTTTCAGGTTAGACTTTTTTTCTTGATGTAAACTGTATTTGCAGTTAAATCCTCAGCAGCCAAGCACACACTAGAAAGTTATGCTGTTTCTTTCTTATTTTCTGGAAAATAAAGGCCTGATTTGTACTTTATGTAGAAGTTTTATTCATACTTGAAAGCGTCATCAGTCTGTCTCGCAGAATTCTGATTGTTATAATGTCTTGTTTCTTTCTCTGTGGTTACACTATGCAGATTCTAAGAAGTGGAAGGGTGATAAAGATAAGGGAGCATTTGACGACTACTTCTGATGTAAAATCTTATTGTTTCTTTTTCTTCTAGCTTAGATGTTAACTCAACTTGGGGTTGTCAGCATTATTGAGTAGGCAACCACACCTGAACTATTACATCAGACAGCAATATTTCCAAGGATATTATAGATCAATTAGTCAGGTACTCCTGCCCCAAAGTGGGAAAAAAAAAAAAAGTTCTAGCTACTGTAAATCCATTGCTAGCTCACTAACATCAGATGTAATTTTACTTGTCTCCAAACAAGGACTGAAAGTGCAAAAACTATAGCATCATACAGGTTCCTGAGAATGAGTCTACTCTAGTTTCCACTTTTTATGTAATTTATTGCGTTGTTCATATACTAAATTTTAAGAAGTTCTTCATTCTGCTGTCAAATTTGAGGAATCCTGAAAGGATGAGACAAGAAAAGCAGGAACTGAAAGAGGGCTTCAAATGCAACATGCTGCAGAGGCAGATCTCCTAAAGTGGCACATCAAAACTTTCTGCTTTAGTGCGAATAGTTTTAGCAATGAGATCAGCTGAAAAAAAAAAAAAAAAGGACGTTCAATTTCATCTGGATAACTCAAAGCATTGTTCCCATGTCTGGTGTGCCAAGTTCTGTGCTTGTCCTCTCTAAGAGCGAAAGGATAATTTGAAGCCTTATTGCTGATAGCTCCAATTGAGATTAGGTAGCATCTATGCAATATGGTTAAGGGAACAAGTGCTTTGCCATTGCTATAGCACTTACATGATGTGGAAATTTATCGGCATTAATAGGATAATCTTACACAAGTGTGGCTGTTGTGATATAACAAATGTAGCAAAAATTCGCATGTTTAGGAAGCATTATCTAAAAAATGTGTATTTTTTTTTGTTTATCAATAAAATCTAAAACGGACACTTAAGCTTACTGTCCTCATGAAACTCTACGACCTTAAAATAGAATCATCCATCAGATGCCTTTAAGTGAGGGAATACAACAATTGATGGAAAATTGCATTTTAATTTTTGCTTTAATGTACCATACCATTTGACCAAGAGGTCACTTGAGAGCTTAAAATTGGGTTGTAAGGTGAACAATACATGATCTCATGCAACCATATTAGGTTTAGTATAACAATCCCTCCTTTTCTACTCAACTTCATGCTCAATTTTTTACGGTTTCTCGTATCTAATCTTGCGATTGAAAAGGAACGAAAAAATATAGAGAAAACAATTGAGGGCTCTTCTATTTATATGCTTTGCTTTCAATATTCAAATACAAGTTTCCACTCCTATCTCATCACAATCTTTTCGAGCCATGCTTGGAGAGTTAGTGGGCTTTTCTTGCCAAGTGCTAAGAGGAGGACTCTCAAGCGACCAGCCTAGCAAGATTTCAGTCTTCCTTTTTTTTCTTTTTCTTTTTTTTTCCATTTAATGCTCCACCAGAAAATAATATAAGTTCGAGTTTTGAAGGGAATGATTATAGGAACAAAGCTCTCTCACAATTATTTTTAATTTTTAATTTTTTTATAATTTTAATTCTGTAATTTTTAGCAAAAATTTAAGAATGGGGGTACAAATTTGAGTTAATTATCATAATTCAATCAAACCCATATCATTAATTAAATTTCTTGCACTATCTTTATTGGTAAGTTTACCTTTTTTCTGTTTTGGTATCTAATATAATTATTCTCTATCATGGGATTTGATCCTATCAACAACAAGACATATACACATTGACATACAGTTCTTTTAGTTCTCTTTGTCTTGAAAAGTTACTTGACATGTAAACGTTAAAATTGCTGCAAGCTAACATCCATTAGATCTAGCCTACATTTAGCTAAAAAGGAAACAACACTCACCACACTAGGTTTCTATATTACATTGGCTAAGCAATATCCATTTATGGTATCAGACGTTTTCAGGTGAGGACACATTTGATTGCATTTCATTTTTTTTTCCTTTGCTTTCAACTTTCAGACTTCATCTTCTTCACTATGAAGCAAACCTTTGTTCTAACATAAGTACTGGACTCTCTCTCCCTCTTCCTCTCAACCCTCTTCTCTATTTTTTGAGCTCGATATAGATATATATTGTTCTTGCTGTTTCTTGATTATCCTTTTAGGTTTTGTTTGAAACCAGAAATTTAGGCAAGCATGGAGAGAGCATATTTGGGTAGCGAAGGAGATAACAATTCAAGTGGGTTTTTATGGCCTCAACGAAACTACACTTGTAGTTTTTGCAAGAGGCAGTTTAACTCTGCTCAAGCTCTTGGTGGTCATATGAATGTTCATAGAAGAGATAGAGCCATGTTGATACAGTTACCTTCATGGGTTTTTGAATGTCCAAAACCTAATAGTAATAATACTTTTAAATCCCACCCTAACCCTAGTTTTTCATCTCCAACATCTGTATCATCTCCACACCATTCCTTCCTCTCCCCACCTCCCACTACTTCCTTCAGTACTTCATCACCATCTTATAACCAGCTGGAGAAGAAGTCCACAGCTAAATGTCACTCTTCTGATCCTCTAATAAGCGAAAAGAAGAAGAAAAAGAACATGAGAGCTTTTGCTGAGGTTGAAGAATTCAAGAATGATGCTTTTGCACAGAAATATGAGCTTGAAGTTTTGGAGAAAAGTGAAATTATTAGCTTGGAGTTGGAGATAGGGTGTAAAGATCCAAAGGAAGTTTTGGATTTGGAACTTAGACTTGGTTGTTTTTAGTCCCAAAATCTCTACTACTAGGACTACTCTTCATGAAAATGCACATCTCTTTGGCTTTAGTATGTGTTCGATCTCTAGCTTCTTCTAAAGCATCCTCATTCACTATGGGTAGGAGATGCTTCAGCAGTTACTGGAGTAATCAAAGATCAAAGTGCAGATTAATTGCAGTTTGAAGAAAGTTGAACAAAAAAATGAGGATTATTTCTCACTACTCAACTATATATTCGATGAGTAGCCTTTGTTAATTATTTTTGGCTAATTGCACTTTTGTAATTTATCTTTCGTCTATATAATTTATCTATAATTAATGTTTAATCCTGTTTAGGGATGGTTTAATTATGAGTTTAATTCTTTAATTGTCCATTTTTAATTCTAAATGCTATGATTAGTTTTGGGTGGCATGGTCCCTGTTAATTAGGTTAACCGTAACATTAGATGCAAGTTGTTGGGATATCATTATTTTATCTCTACATCTGGTACTAAGGAAGATCAGGACTTTCTTATGATTGAAATGCTCTCTAGGAAATTGATTACTTGAAATTTTATTAATGAGGCAGTCATATAACTTATATTTTGATGGACTGTATAATAAAAGACAGTCTTTTCCAACAGTAAAAATCAAACTCTATACTTGAAAATATCTTTAAAGAAGAGTTATCATTTCACTACTCTTTCACCGGCTACTTCAAACTATTTTATTATATAATAAATTTATTTTTTCAAATGTGCTCATTGTTTTCTTATAAGCCATGATTTTTCTTTCATAAAAGATCATTGTTTCCTTTAAACCAAGATTATTCTTTTTATAAACGGCTCACAGCACAGTCTCTATCCTTCCCATGCTTTTGATTGCCTACTAAACCAAAAGATTAATTAGAACAATACAGATCAATTAATTTCATGCCCCAGCTGCTTGAAAAATCCACAGCTCCTTATAATTAGGACATTTTCCTTGTTGTGGGTGAGATACATGCGTCCTTCCAATTAAATAAATTAATACATAAGCATACATATATTATAAAATTAATTAATGGATCAAAATGGCAAATTCAACTTATAAAGATAAAAGAATTTTCGCAAACTCCGGATGGATTATATTTAATACTCAAATTATACATATTGTATTTTTATCAAATAAGTATATATTATTCATTTAGACATTAGCCTTAAATTTTGATGTTGGTAAAAAAAAATTCATATAGATTATATTTAGTGTATATATATAAGCTAATTCATAAATAAAAATTAAGCATATGAATTCCTAAACCTAACCCATTTTGCTTGGAACTATGAGCTACTTATTCCACACCAACAAGTCATGACATTACAAGAACACATAGGGGAAGAGAAGAAATCAGTATGGAAAACTAATTCCAAAGAAGAGAAGAAATGAAAGAAGGGAGGAGGAAGTGAATCATTAGCATTAGGAAGCAGATCGAAAAGAGAAAAATGAAATTGCCAAAAAAAGACATTAATATTTGAACGTGTACTAAAATTTGTACTATGCAATATGATGTTGCAGAGATTGAAGAATGGTGTTTTGGTCTGTGTTTTGGGATATATTATTGGGTTTCCCAACATCTCTGACCTTTTGCATGTTCCCCACATTGTCTGCTGTCAGTAACATTATCACCCCCTTCTTTCCTTAACCATTAAAACCCCCTTCTCTTTGCTCTCTGCCATTATGAGAATTCAATAATTAGCGGACTCCATCAAAATTTTAAAAATTAAATAATATTACATTAAATATTTCATTTAAGTGATAAAAAATTTAATTTTTTTTAAATTTTAGATTCGAATGTTATGTAAAAAAAAATAAATGTTAGAAGAGTTTTACCCTTATATAAATCTACCCGACTCAACTTTAAAATAGTTTGAGTCTTTATAATTATTTGATAGTCGGAAGATTATGATATTATATGAAAAAAAAAACAACTAACTATTTAATAAAAAAAGGACAATAATCACTTTTTCTGAATGTATCTTCATAAAATGCAGCGTATTATAAGTTTGTCAATACTTAGATCATCTAATCATTTAATTAATCGAAAAATTTAAGTAACTAGAAAAGATAAAAAAAAAATTAAAACTAGCTAGAAATCAGCATTTTCTTAATCTTATTTATAAATTTAATAAAATATAGACAGTATTCATACAATTTCATGCATATTTACAACAGATTATTTAATAGGTGTATATTAAAATTACATTGTTTTTTTTTTTTCCAGTTTAATTTAATCATAGCAATAGAATGGGTAGGAGTAAATAGAGTAATGATAGTTTATTCAAACTTTGAACTGTAGAGTAGGTCAATAGAAGTGAAGAACAAATCAGAGCAAAGAAAATTGACAACATATCTGTGAATACAACAGAAGCTGCCAAAATGGATATTTTTGTGAAAGAAAGAACAGAATCGGATAAAAAAAGGGAAGGTAGCCGGCGCACGTCACCATCCTCCACCATTATTGCTTTGTTTTGTATTCAAAATTTTAACATCTTAACCCATGATTTGCTCAAGTGCTCCACGCATAAGGATTTAAAAAAATGTTCATTTAATTATATATATTAAAAATATATTTCATAACCGATAATTATGGGACGAGCTGACAAGAACCGATTTCACTTGAACGATATTTCAAATTCAAGTTATAGTATATGTAGAAATATGAAAATAATTGTCGAAAAATATATTCACCGTCTTCATAATTTTACCCTAATTAAATTAAATTAATTAGAAGTAAATAGTTTAAATTTAATAATTGAACTCAATGTTAAGGTGTCAATGTTCCCAAGAAGCAGAATAGATTGCCAAATCCTGAAAATCTTTACCCACAACAAACAAAAAATTGTCACAAGTTCACAACCGAAGCTA
>CATIWK010613433.1:0-10168 GCA_949634005.1 Mallotus japonicus | reverse complement strand
AATAATTCTTCAAAAATCACTTAGAATACAATAATTAATAATAAATTTACTTAAAATGCAAAAATTACTAATTGTAATAATATTTCTAAAAATACATTTATTGATTAAATTCAACAATAATTACATTAAACTAATTAATATAAATAACTAAATTTAATAGCTAATAAATCCAGAAATTTCACAAAAATGCATTTCAACACAAAACATATATTTTTTTAAATAATTAAACAACCAAATTTATAATTTATATATTCAATTTATACATAATTTGGAAACTAATAAAAAATTAATAAAATTATACAAAATATTAACTTAATTAACAAAATTTATTTTCACAATATAAAAATAGAAATCACTATTAAACATAATAATTAACTATAATCTAACCAAATAATAAGTTAACTAACTAAATACTAAAAATTCAAATTTAATAGAATTTATTAACACTGCAAATCCCGTAATTAAATATTAAAATTTAAAATAAAATTCGGGTCCTCACAGAAACAAATAAAGCAAGAATGCAACCTATGTCGCGGAGCTAGATTCAAAACTAATGTATGCATGATCATGCTCTTTGAGAGCTTTCAAAAACTAATTTGATATTTCAAGTTTTTGTGCACTGTTTGTGAAAGACATGCATTTTTCTAATGCTTTTTTCACATGTATGAAATGTCAACGTAATTCTTTGCAAAAGATTCATGTATGCATGTGCTGAGAGATACAAGAATCTTGAATGATTTAGCCAAGTGCCTTTTTCTCTGTTTAGAGCCAATCTTAGGGAACTGTCCCTCATTTTATCAAAGAATTCAAATTCAAAAATGGAGACCAATTTATCCAAGCGGAATAAAATTAAGACCCTTTTCATTATTAAATGATGACAACAAATGCCCTATGGTTGGCCGTCTTTTAAAGATGCTCCATTATCGTAAGACGGTTACGCTTGACCTTCTGTGCAAAAGAGACTCTATTTGCCCCCAGTTTAAGAATTCATTAAAAGATTTTGTCGCTCTTGAGGTTCGTTATGCCACATGATCTTTAAAATTGCCACCCTAGTTTAAGGAATTAACAGACCTTCTCACTCGTACATCACAAAACAGAATCTTCTCTCAAACTGTTCTTCTTAGAATGAAAGTGCAACTAATTTTATTTTATATTCCCTCTTTTACCTAGGTGGCTCTCTTTCTGAGAGTTTTCGAACCTAGCCGGGTCTTTCATTTTTCTCTCTTTTTATTTTCCCCCTTTTTCCTAGGCTGCTCTCTTTCTGAGAGTTTTCGAACCTAGCTGGGTGGTTGTAAATTCATGATGATTGATTTCTGTCTTATCATGCTTAATGTCCATGCTGCCACTTCGACTGTCAATCACTCAATGCTCTTGCTGCTGATTGTCAAACATTGATGTCACTTATGCTGTTGATTGCTGCAAAACTTGTAAAAGTCCATGTCTAACACTTTACATGCTAACATATGTCGATCATGCCCATTTTAAATGATTACTCGTTCATTATAACCATGTATGCTACATTATGCTTGTTATTGATCAGCCCTTTGTGGGTTTTCTGACCAACTATTTTTCAGCTCACATTGGGTGGAAATTTTGGGATTAAGATTTTGAGATTAGTACCATTAGCACTAATTTGTGAAGATGGGCATTGAAAGACAATTTTCAAAAAGGAGGTCGCACAGGAATGACTTTTCAAATTACGGGGGCACAAACAAAAGCTTATTTTTTTCTTCTTTTTCTTAATTTCACCTTATTCACTTTTTTTTTCTTTTCTATCTCTTTTCTTCTTTTCGTTCTTTTCTTTTCTTTTGTTTTTCTTATTTTTCTTTCTTTTCTTGGTGAACAAGGTAAACTTATTTTGAGAGGAGCTGAGATTGAAAGTGCCCGAAAGGAAATTGAAAGTCAATTATGAGATTTGATCCTCTTGATTGATTGTTTTTCTTTTCTTTTCTTTTTTCTATATCTCTCTCTCATTCAAGCATAGGACAACATGCACAATCATAATAAATTTATAATCACATAAGTTAGGCAGTCAAACATCTATTAGCACAAAAGGAAAATGTAGCAGCAAAATATTGTTCAAAATTATTACACCCACGACTGACAGCGATTATTCATGAATGCTCTCATTCAAGTCAGCTTCAACTTGTACTCCGAATCGATACAGATCTTTGAAGTCCCTTATGCCCATGTCCTTTAGTTTGTCGACTAGAGGTGGAATGCATGCTTCGATAGCTATCACCAGTTGGTCTAATTCTGCAGGTTTATGCTTCATCTGTGCTAACTTTCCCCTCCACCTAGTTAGGAAGTCTATGAAAGGTTCCTCTGATCCTTGCGTAGTGTTCTGTAACTCTTGCAGAGAAACTTCAAATTATGAGTTTAGCCCATATTGCTTAGTGAAAGCGGAACACAGCTCATTCCAGTCTCGCTGAATATATGTATCCAGAGTGTAGTACAATTGGATAGCAGCTCCTTCTAAGGATAATGGAAACTGTTTGATGATCTGAGCTTTAGACAACTCAATAGCCTTCATATGGGTGACATACTGCTTCAGGTGCAGGTGAGGGTCATTAGTGCCAGAGTACTTTTTCATGCTTGGGAATTGGTATTTTGGGGGCAATAGCTCTTCCTCCAAGTCCAAGTCTACATCCAAGTTGACATAATTAGGATCTAGCCCATGGTTTTTCATCGTAGTTTGCAGTTGATCCATTTTTTTTTCATGTCTTTCATCCATTCTGGCTCAATTGGATCTGCTAGTGCCTTTAATTCTTCTTTTGGTGGCTCACCAAGAATAGTTCTGGTTTCAGAATCTTCTTCACCCAAAGGTATCTTCCCTTTCATCTCACCAAACATGTCCCTAACCATTTGTTGCATATCATCCTTGAGTTCTTTCTTGAAGGTTTCAAAATCAAAATTGGAGGGTCCTGCCATTCTGCTCCCTTATGAAGTGGTCTCAACTGTTCAAGTAAATCTTTGATATCAGTGGGCCAAATTCCCTTCGATTTGCTTTTAAACAAAAGAAGGCTTATGACTAAAAAAAAAAGTTCTTTTTTTTTATGAATGACATGTATGCATGAGATGCATTTTTTTTGAAAGAAATGTCAATGTATGCACGAAATGCATTTTTTGATTCGATTTTTTTTTCATGAAATGTATTTTTTTATTATTATTTTCGTGAAAGAAATTACAATGAATGCATGCATGCATGAGATGCAGACTCACTTATCACTTAAAGAAAGAAATAAACACATATACTATTTATATATAACATGCAACAAAAAAAGACAAAGCTCTTCAATCGATAACTCCATCCTTATTCCTCCCACACACGCATTCACTGGTGAGTTCCTTTTCCTAGGATTATTGGTCGAGTTCTGATTATCAACAAGGGATATCAAAACCGACGTATACAAAGAAACTCTCAAGGCGATACAAACAAGTAACAATCCCTTCGAATAAAGCCAAAGTCCATTTAAATGGGCCTGATGTGCATGAAAGGCCCATCTTGGCATGACTCATTCATAAATAGGCCACAGTGGGCATGAAAGGCCAACTTGGCTATTTGGAATGATCTATTTGTAAAATGGGCTTGGGCTTTATTGCAAGGATTGCTATATGGCATAAAACACATGCATTCGGAAAAAATCCTAGTGGAAGTTGCTAAGTCATTATATAAGCTTGGTCCAGGGTAATAAGCAACAACTATATACCTCCATTATGTCTCCCCACTCAAGGGTCCATGTGACGTAGATAAGTATGTGCTGTGAGTGGTAATAGACGATATTCCACCACCAGGTTTGAATGAAACACAGGTAGCGAAGTATGGACCATTACTAGTTTATTTAGGGACTGATGTGCACACTGTGTGATCACGTGTAATAAATGCAGTAATATGCAAAGGAAATAATCTAATAACCAAGGATGATAATTTATAAAACACAGGAATCAGTTTCTCTATCCCCAGTGGAGTCGCCACTATAGGCGGTGGGGTTTAGCGTGCGCCCAAGTGTTGGCGACCACGACACTGTGCAAGCTCAGGGCTTGCTAGGAAATACAAATATGGGCTCGAGGCCCATTATTGGAGATGGAGTTGCCACTCGGATGAAAACGGGGACACACTTACAACAACTAGATTCCACGGAGGTACCCAGAAGCTGTCTTTAGAGATCGAGTTTGGAAACTGGGTATGGGCTTGGAATGCCCACCCAACCTTGCGGCTGGCCTCCGTTTGTGTTTTATATTTTATTACCTTTAGTTATCAAATTACTTCCTTATTAAATTTGGTTGCACACGCTTCCACTTTTACAATTTTACCAACTTTGCACATTAGTCTCATTTACTTGCTTATTATCTTGGCATTTAAAACAAATAATGAGAATAAATTTTACAACCATTCATTCAAAAACAAATGGGCGAAGGGATTAAGGATTACAATGATTTGTACAATTATTACAATAATTACTCAAAGAAAACCTCTCAAGAACTACTTAATTCACTAATTATATAGTGATTAAAAATCACCAAAACCTACAACAAATATGGTTAGTTACATAATAAACAGTTTTATTTGCAAAATAATTCAAATTATATTTGCATGAAAGTAGGCATAGATATTCATATACAAGCATGGATTAAACACTTAAACAAGTCTAAAAATAAAATAATTACATGTAATACTAAAAAAAATATCAAGCATCATATACGTATTATATACATAAAATATACCAAAAATACACTAAAATGAAGCAGAGTTGTGACAAACTCTGGTGAAGAGGCGATCGCCTCTTCAACAGACATAGCAGCACAGAAAACTACACTTTTCCTTAAATCTTAAGCAACTCAATTATTTATGCAAATCAACGTAAACCAACAACTAGGAACTTAATAACTCACATATTCCGGCTTTAAACATAATCTTAAGAAATCAATTAACACAAGAATAAGTATAAAACCAAGAAATGGAACTTTTAATCAAAATAAAGAACTCAAAGCTTGAAAGTGAAAGTTCTTACTGATTTGATCAGGTTTAAATCTCCTAACTAAGCCCTCAGAGTTTGGTTTGTTGACTAAAATCCTCTTGAATGCAAGATATCCTCCTCTCTTCTCAAGAAAAATCAAACTCTCAAGCTAAAACTCTCCTTTTTCTCTTTTCTTCCTCCTCCTCTTCTCTCCATTTTTTTCTCCCCAAAAAAATGCCCTCCCCTCTTTCTCTAGAGCCAACCTCTCCTAAATATCAGCCTCAAAAATCTCTCCTTAAGCCTCCACCTTTCCTTTTTCCTCAAATCTCAAAACACAAGGCCCAAGATAAAACATCATCATTTTTTTCTCTTTTCCCCGTTTTTCCTGCCCCAAAAGTCCTATTTTCACGCATAAATCTTCAGATATGTGATATATGGGTCCCTCCCTTGTGTAATGCTATAAAAAAATGGCATTTAATGCTACATAGTTCGGTTGTGAAGAGACATCACCTCTTTGCGAAGAGGTGATCACCTCAGCCCTGACAGCTACTATTTGGGCCAAAGTGGGGTTTTGGGCTTGGGTTTCAGTGTTTTGGGCTCAGCTAGGTGTTTTAGGCTTAGATTTGATTTTTTGAGCCTAGTTCTAGGGTTTTGAGCTCTCGAGTCCATTTTAAAGAAGCTTTCGGGTCTCTCTCTTGCATTCAAGATTCATACAGTCTCATCCCTAAGCTTTCGTTGCGGGCCCAAACCGAGGGTGTCTATAGTTTGCCCCCTTGATTTTTCAAAAAGGGATTTATAAAATAAATTTTTGGAAAACGCAACATGCACAAAAAAAAGTAAGAACGACATACCTAATCTTCAAGCTTCACTTGGGCCGTCAGCCTCGGGAATTCAAACCCGAGAGGTCGAACTTTAAACTCATTAAAGAAGATTATGGTGCGAGTCCTGAGCCTTTCTGACACAGATCTCGACTTTGAAACGTAACCGTGTTCCTCAAGTTTTCCTAGCCCGATCAGTTACTCATTATAAGTTTGACGTGAATTCCGAGCCTTTCTAATGCAAAATTTACTCAATAGAAAAAATGATGTGAATTCCGAGCCTTTTTGACACAGATCTCGACTTTGAAATGTAACCGTGTTCCTCAGGTTTTCCTGGCCTGATCAGTTACTCATTAATAGTTTGATGTGAATTCCGAGCCTTTCTGACCCGAAATTTACTTAATAGAAAAGATGATGCGAGTTCCGAGCCTTTTTGACACATATCTTGACTTTGAAACGTAACCGTGTTCCTCGGGTTTTCCTAGCCCAATCAGTTACTCATTAATAGTTTGACATGAATTCCGAGCCTTTCTGAAGCGAAATTTACTCAGTAGAAAAGATGATGCGAGTTCCGAGCCTTTCTGACAGAGATCTCAACTTTAAAATGTAACCGTGTTTCTTGGGTTTTCCTAGCCCGATCAGTTACTCATTATTAGTTGGGACGTGAACTTCAGGTTTTCCTGGCCTAAACTTCGCTCAGTAAAAGAAGGAGATGAAACATAGCCGTGATCCCCGAGTTAGGATAACTCGATCAGCTACTCATTAATAGTTTTGTCATGATTCTCGTGCCTTTCTAACGCAAGCTCCACTCAATAGTAAAAAGAGGTGCGAGTCTTGAGCCTTTCTAATGCAGAACTCGACTTGAAACGTAACCGTGTTGCTCAGGTTTTCTTGGCCCAATCAGTTACTTCTCATCGAATCTCAGGAACTCTATCAAGCCCGATCATCGCTCTTCATCGAATCTCGGGAACTCTATCAAGCCCGATCATCGTTCTTCATCGAATCTCGGGAACTTTATCAAGCTCGATCATCATTCTTCATCGAATCTCGGGAACTCTATCAAGCCCTATCATCGTTCTTCATCGAATCTCAGAAACTCTATCAAGCCCGATCATCGTTCTTTATCGAATCTCGGGAACTCTATCAAGCCCGATCATCGTTTTTCATCGAATCTCGAGAACTTTATCAAGCCCGATCATCTTTCTTCATCGAATCTCAGAATTACGTGCACTTCGGGGATTCATTACCTGACCAGATAATTCTTGGAACACGCTATCAGCCTCAGGGGCTTCAAGTAAGAAAAAACACAATAAAAACCATATAGCCTCTAGGGCTTCAGGTATGAACAAACAGCAAATACCATATAGCCTCGGAGGCGTCAGGCAAGACAAACAACATAAGCCATATAATCGCGGGGGGTGTTAAGTGAAACAACAAGACATGCCATCTAGCCTTAGAGGCATCAGGCGGAACAAACAACGAATGCCGTGTAGCCTCGGAGGCGTTAGGCGAAATAAACAATGAATGTCGTATAGCCTTGGAGGCATCAGGCGGGACAAACAACAAGTGCCGTATAGCCTCGGGGGCGTCAGGTGAAGACAAACCATAAATGATATATAGCCGCGGAGGCATCAGGCAAACAATAAACAAGACGAGTGCCATATGGCCACACAGGCATTAGGCGAGAACAAAATAAAACAAGCCATATAGCCACGGAGGCATTAGGCGACAATAAAATAAAACAAGCCATATAACCACGGAGGCGTTAGGTGAAAATAAAATAAAACAAGCCATATAGCCATGGAGGCATTAGGCGACAACAAAATAAAATAAGCGATATAGCCACGGAGGCATCAGATGGAAATAAATAAAGCAAGAATACAACCTATGTCGCGGAGCTAGATTCAAAACTAATGTATGCATGATCATGCTCTTTGAGAGCTTTCGAAAACTAATTTGATATTTCAAGTTTTTGTGCACTGTTTGTGAAAGACATGCATTTTTCTAATGCTCAGATGTATGAAATGTCAACGTAATTCTTTGCAAAAGATTCATGTATGCATGTGCTAAGAGATGCAAGAATCTTGAATGATTTAGCCAAGTGCCTTTTTCTCTGTTTACAGCCAATCTTAGGGAACTGTCCCTCATTTTATCAAAGAATTCAAATTCAAAAATCGAGACCAATTTTTCCAAACGGAACAAAAATTAAGACCCTCTTCATTATCAAATGATGACAACAAATGCCCTATAGTTGGCCTTCTTTTAAAGATGCTCCATTATCATAAGACGGTTACGCTTGACCTCCTATGCAGAAGAGACTCTATTTGCCTCCAGTTTAAGAATTCATTAAAAGATTCTATCACTCTTGAGGTTCGTTATGCCATATGATCTTCAAAATTGCCCCTTAGTTTAAGGAATTAACAGACCTTCTCACTCGTACATCACAAAACAAAATCTTCTCTCAAACTATTCTTCTTAGAATGAAAGTGCAACCAATTTTATTTTATATTCCCTTTTTTTCCTAGGTCGCTCTCTTTCTGAGAGTTTTCGAACCTAGCTCGGTCTTTCATTTTTCTCTCTTTTTATTTTCCCTCTTTTGCCTAGGCTGCTCTCTTTCTGAGAGTTTTCGAACCTAGCTGGGTGGTTGTAAATTCATGATGATTGATTTTTGTCTTATCATGCTTAATGTCCATACTGCCACTTCGACTGTCGATCACTCAATGCTCTTGCTACTGATTGTCAAACATTGATGTCACTTATGCTGTTGATTACTGCAAAACTTGTAAAAGTCCATGTCTGACACTTTACGTGCTAACATATGTCAATCATGCCCATTTTAAATGATTACTCTTTCATTATAACCATGCATGATACATTATGCTTGTTATTGATCAATCCTTTGTGGGTTTTCTGACCAACTATTTTTCAGCTCACATTGGGTGGAAATTTTGGGATTAAGATTTTGATATTAGTACCATTAGCACTAATTTGTGAAGATGGGCGTTGAAAGACAATTTTCAAAAAGGAGGTCACACAGGAATGACTTTTCAAATTACGGGGGCACAAACAAAAGCTTCTCTTTTTCTTCTTTTTCTTAATATCACCTTATTCACTTTTATTTTTTTTCCTTTCTATCTCTTTTCTTCTTTTTGTTCTTTTCTTTTCTTTTCTTTTTCTTGTTTTTCTTTCTTTTCTTGGTGAACAAGGTGAACTTATTTTGAGAGGAGCTCAGATTGAAAGTGCCCGAAGGGAAATTGAAAGTCAATTCTGAGATTTGATCCTCTTGATTGATTATTTTTCTTTTCTTTTCTTTTTTCTGTATCTCTCTCTCATTCAAGCATAGGACAACATGCACAATCATAATAATTTTATAATCACATAAGTTAGGTAGTCAAACATCTATTAGCATAAAAGGAAAATGTAGCAGCAAAATATTGTTCAAAATTATTACACCCACGACTGACAGTGATTATTCATGAATGCTCTCATTCATGTCAGCTTCAACTTGTACTCCGAATCGATACAGATCTTTGAAGTCCCTTATGCCCATGTCCTTTAGTTTGTCAGCCAGAGGTGGAATGCATGCTTCGATAGCTATCACCAGTTGGTCTGATTCTGTAAGTCTATGCTTCATCTGTGCCAACTTTCCCCTCCACCTAGTCAGGAAGTTTGTGAAAGGTTCCTCTGATCCTTGCGTCGTGTTCTGTAACTCTTACAGAGAAACTTCAAATTATGAGTTTAGCCCATATTGCTTAGTGAAAGCGGAACACAGCTCATTCCAGTCTCGCAGAATATGTGTATCCAGAGTGTAGTACCATTGGATAGCAGCTCCTTCTAATGACAATGGAAACTGTTTGATGATCTGAGCTTTAGACAATTCAGTAGCCTTCATATAGGTGACATATTGCTTCAGGTGCAGGTGAGGGTCATTAGTGCCAGAGTACTTTTTCATGCTTGGGAATTGGTATTTTGGGGGCAATAGCTCTTCCTCCAAGTCCAAGTCTACATCCAAGTTGACATAATTAGGACCTAGCCCATGGTTTTTCATCGCAGTTTGCAGTTGATCCATTTTCTTTTTCATGTCTTTCATTCATTCTGGCTCAATTGGATCTGCTGGTGCCTTTAATTCTTCTTTTGGTGGCTCACCAAGAACAATTTTGGTTTCAGAATCTTCTTCACCCAAAGGTATCTTCCCTTTCATCTCAGCAAACATGTCCCTAACCATTTGTCGCAGATCATCCTTGAGTTCTTTCTTGAAGGATTCAAAATCAAAATTGGAGGGTCCTGCCATTCTGCTCCCTTATGAAGTGGTCTCAACTGTTCAAGTAAATCTTTGATATCAGTGGGCCAAATTCCCTTCGATCTGCTTTTAAACAAAAGAAGGCTTATGGC
>CATIWK010613319.1:0-16831 GCA_949634005.1 Mallotus japonicus | reverse complement strand
TAAACTAAAAAATATAAATCAATAAAATTAGAATAATTCTAATACATACATTAAACAACTTATATTTTTTGAAAGAAATTAATTGTTTCAAATAAAAGTATATATTAAATAGAGAGTAATTTTATATAAGTCAAAAATTAGATTTTTAGAGAAACGTAATTATAATTTAAAACAGATAAAAACATAAAAACATAAAATTTAGAAAAATAGAATAATAATTATAATACAATTAAACTATAGTAAAAATTCTGCTAAAAACTTATAGTAAAATTTTTTTTTTGACAAAAATTAACAATTATAACTGTTTTTAACTGATCATTTATTTTTGACTTATCATTTTAACTAACATATAAATTATAATTTACATAACTATTTATAAATAATTTATGTTATTTAAGGTATATATGTGTGTATATATATTACTTAAGAGTAATCTAAAAATTAATTTTTATATTAGAAATCAGAAATTAAGAAAAAAAGTACTAAAATATAATTAGAAAAAAGCTTTTAAAAATATTATAATCAATTTAACAAATTTACAAAAGTTTTTTTTTTATTATTTTTGAAATCTATTATGTGTTAAAAATATTAGTGAGGAAACAAATAAATTAATATTTTCATTTAAGAATTAAAACGTAAACTTTTTTAATTGATGAATAAAATTAATTGAGATAGTTTCTAAATTTTTAAATTTAATTATAAAAGTATTAAGATTTAGGTAAAAAAAAAAAATCATAGAAGGTAAAAAGGTGACTTAAAGACTTAAGAGCCAGCAAGGCGCGTAGAAGCAGTTGGTTTGGTTTCTTTCTTTTGGCTTGCTGTAATATTTGTTGGCACGGGATCTTGCGGTGGGCCTGCCTCTATAACCGTCTTTTAAATTACAGCCTTTGTTTCAGTTTTTTTTAGGATTAATTACAAATACAGACTTAGTGAACCGTGCCTATTTCACTCGTGGTCAATTTTTTTCTTTCAGTTTTTGTTTTTGTCTTTTCACTTTTGTCAATATGTGGTTCTTTTTTTAAAAGTTATGGGCTTAAAGCGGCTATTTTTGTATTTTTTTCATCTTTTTTTTTATTTCTTTCTATAATTTTTTATCTATTTATTATTTTTGAATGCATATTTAATTTAAGTTAATTATATGTATTTATTTAATTTGTATATTTTAAGTAATTTACCATCGAAAAGTTCCGTTGACCAAAGTTTAACTTTTGTTCTCAGGGCTTCTAGAGGTTAAACCGAAGCTTTAGGAATTAAAACCAGACTAAAAACTACATAATACAGACTGTAAACAACCCTTACATAGGACTATACTTATTGATTTAGAAGACACAACTCGAATAAACTTCTCTTTCATTATTCTTCTCAAACCTCTTTCTCAATACCAAAATGATTTGGATAAGGTTTGATCGGGGTTGGGTTAAGTCTTGAAATGGTGTAATTGGTGATCGGGTAAGGTTTTAATGGTTTGGTGGGTTTTGAAACGGTTTGAATGTTAATTCTCTTCATCAAATTAATTGTCTGATGAGACATTTTAGCATTTTCATCATCAGCTATCAGGGTTTTGAAAAATGACCCTAACATTTAGTAAGATTAGGCTCTTTATATTCGAGGCATCTCCATACCGTCCGGATTCTGAGCAGGGCCTGCCTTACTAGTATACAATGCTTCCAAGAAATATGTACTATTATGGATCAACTATTACACACAAATGCAACAGAATATAGACACATGCACTCAACAATATAATATGCATGAGCATGGTAAGATGTATGAGCATGGCATATGAACATAAAAATAAAAATATAAAATTTAAGCATAACAGTATAATTTAAATATGATGCACGAATCATGTGAACATGGTCATCATGAAGTAATAAGGCAAACAATTTATTCATAGCATGGTAATTATCGGAAAATCATATTATGAACAAATATGAACATGATAAACAAGAAACTAAAAAGCAATAAAAACCAATAAATTAAAAGAGAAGGGAGGAGAATGACTAACACGTTTTCGAACATCCCCTCCACGATTGCTCCATATTCCGAATTTCGGGGCCATAAAATATTTTATTTGAAAAACAAAAGAAAAGTAATTTTTAAAAGTCCAAATAAAGAAAAAGGTGGAAAATGTTTAAAAATGAGTTTAAAGTTGACTTTAAAAACAAATTAAAAGAAACAATTTTGAGAATTAAATAATTAGAAAGAATTAGAAAAACATTTAAAGATGATATTTGGAGGTATATATGAACCATTAATTTATAATATTAACCTCCATCATATTAGGCCTCAAAACATTGATTTTGTACCTTGGATGGATGATTTTCATATCATAAATTATTGAATACATAACCAAAATCACTTATTTTTAAAATCAGAGAACAAAAGAAATTGTGATCCATTTTCTTGTATTTGAGTGACTTACATTAACAACAAAAGAAAAAAAAACATAAATAAAACACAAGACCTCTAAAATGTTATATTTGTTAATGGTAAAATAATTTTAAATGAAAAGAGTATTGAGAAATTATAAATCAAATGAAAAATGCTTGAAAATGGGGAAAACAAGGAATATTGAAAATGAAACATATTTATTATTAGAATAAGTACAAAATCTCATTTTAAGTAGAAAGTAGTGAATGAACAAGGTTTAATCACAATATATGTGAAAAGAAATTAAGAAAAAGAAAAGTAGAAAATGAAGTATGGAAAAGTCATTGTAAAAATGCTTTTTAATGTCAATTATTGAACATAATGACTTTAACATTATTATTATAACAATTGAGATTAAACATAGGAAGCATGTGAAAGGATTTATTTTATTTTAAACCATTAATTATCCCAGAAAGCACAATAAAGCAACAAGATGAAATTTGTTTATTGTTAGTATATTTTTGGTTTATGATGCCAAATTAAACACAAATTGCAAAGGCAACAAGGGCAAATTCAATACAATTAATTATGCAAGGGAAAATTCAATACAATTAATTATGTAATTACAACAACATATTTGAAATAATAATAATAATAAGATATTGAACAAGAATCTAAACTAAATAAAGCATAAATAATTGAAGAAAAGAGCATGTTATGGTAAGATTACAAATCCTAAAGATAAATAAAAAGGGAAATTAGAGAAGGAGATGAGAGTAGAGATTGAGATGGAATTAAGATGAGACATAAAACATAAATAAAATTCACAATATAAAAAGAATGAGATTGAGATCTTGGAGTATGGTTATAAATAAGATAATAGAATGTAACAATAGATGACATAAAAATATATATATATATAAATTGAGAATTGATAAATAAGAGTAATGAGCAATAAAGAAACGTGCTTGGAAAGTAAATGACAATAAAAGTAAATGTTAGTAAAAGTTAGTAGGAGTCAATAAACGTTAGTAGGAACTAGTAATTGAGATTGAATAAGATTAATAACTAGAGATATATATATATATAATGCAATGTATGATGCTAATGCAAATGCATGATCCATGGGTGCATACAACGTGATGCAATTCTAAAACTCATGCAAGTATGCTAGTGATGCGTGCCGGGGTGCATCCAAATATGCATCTAGAGGATCTAAAAATGAGCACACACATAATAGTGATATGCATCAAGCAAGTGACATGCATAAAGGCATATGAATGCATGAAAATGCAATAATGCAAAAAAAAAATAGGGGAGAAGTACAGATATTATGTAGTATTTATAGTATAGTTTAGATAAGAGTAAATAAGAGTTATTAATATAATCAAGAAAGCAACATTAGATAACAAATTGAAAAATTGACACTATAGATAACAATAATCAAGACTCAAATTAGGTTCAAAACATCAAAAGGACACCATTGCATTTAGAAGTAAAATTGACTCACAAATAAATAACAATTCATAAAACAAAAAAACCTTAAATTGACTCAATCAACATGCATAAATAAAGAGTATGGACCATAGATTATTACAATTGATGATTAGAGCACAACATACACACTAATTCAGACTCTAGACAAGAATCCACACTAAAATAATTCATAAATCACAAGAAATACTAACAAAACAATCATCATTCAAAGAAAAAAATAAGTATCACATTTGAAAGCTTATTAAGAAGAATTTAAGGAGTTGAAAAGAAAATCAAAATAAAATCATTTTAAAATATGAAATAATGTTAAAATACTTCAATTCCATCATCCTATGATCTTAAGGAAGGGATAGAATGTTTCTTGAACATGTATGAACCCTAAAACCGTCATCGGAGTCACTTAGAGTGAAGGAGCATGGATGGCTGGTTTAGGGGCCTGTCTAGCCGGATTTGGACACCCATGTCCAGTTTAAGAAGGCTCAATAGCAAAATTTGGGAGATGAATGGTCAGCCAGCTGTTCATCAGCCAAATCTGACTATTCATCTTTTGAACAGTGAGAAAATGAAGCTTTTTGCAACCAAAATTCAAAATTGAAGCCCCAAACCCTATAATTGAGATGAGAATCAATTAGAATAATGTTACTAAAAGTCTTTAGGCTTATAATTTAGGCAAAAACTCACCAACAATTTTTTTGAAAAGAATTAAGATTAAAGTTGAAAGGTCAAGTGCGGTTTTTGATGAGTTTAAGAGTAGATTTTGGTTTTGATTTGAATGAAATGAATTTGTTGGAGTTTTAGTTGTGAGTTTAAGTGTTTGGTTTTAGAATTTTTGAAAGGAATTGAAAAGAAAATAGAGAGAACTTATGGCTAGAAGGATTTTGACATTATATTTCCTCTATTTATCTAATTTCTTCCTAATTTTCTAAGGCTCTTTTGGAGAGAATTTAAGGGATCTTTCTTGGTTTTTATGCTAGAGTTTTTCTCTTTTTTTTTTAAGAAGTGGTAAAAGGCTTCTAAAGCTTTCCTTAAGGCTTTTATTTATAAGCAAACATAGGTAGTGGCATTTAGTATAAATAAGTGACACTTTTTGTAGTTTATTATGTAATAGTATATCTCTTTTCTCTATTCACTTGACACTTGTCCTAGTATATTACAAATTTGGAATATTCTAAGCTTGGTAAGCACCCTTTTTTACAAGTGTCCCTTTTGAGGATAAGGATGAGTGAGGTGGACAGTTATGGGGCACGATTTGACCATCGAAGGCTAAAATTTAACTTTTATCAATAGGACCCACTGACACACTAGGATTTTAGAAGACAATTTTAGACTGAAATTTGACTCTGTGAGCTCAATTTGACCACTGAAAGGTCTCGTTAACCAAAGTTTGTGGCTTCCAAAGTTTAAACCCTAGCATCAGGAATCGAAACTAGACTGAAAACATAGAAAATAGACTATAAGCATTCGTTACTTAGGACTGTACTTATTGGTTTAGAAGACACAACTTAGGTGAACTTCTTTCTCACTATTCTTCTCAAACCTCTTTCTTAACACCAAAAAGGTATGGTTAATGTTCGATTAGGGTTTGTTTAGGTCTTGAAAAGGTATAATTGGTAATTGGGTAAGGTTTTAATGGTTTGATTGATCTTAGAAAGGTTTGAAGGTCACTTATCTTCATCAAATTTTCTGTATAAAAAGAAATTTTAACTTTTTCATCATCGGCTTTCAAGGTTTTGACAAATGACCCCAATAGTAAGAAAGTGAGAAAGCATGATATAAGAGTCAGAGATTGGGTTCTAAAATAAACAAAGCTAAATGTTCCTAATCCAAAGGGGAAATTTAGGCCTAACTGGGAGGGTCTTATTTGGTTAAGACAATCATGACACGGGGGGCAATACAGTTATCGGATGTCAATGTGAATGAGTTCTCAGAACTGGTCAATATAGATCGTCATATATATATATATGGATCACAACTGTGACTAAAGCTTTGAGAATTAGAAAACAAAGCAGTGGTCCTCATGATCCAAGTCATAATCGTGAATTATGGATCATGATCATGAAAAATAATGAACATAAGCCTGACCAATTAAAGCTTGAGAAGGAACTCAAATAGTGACCCTCACGATCCCAATCATGATTGTAATATAGCGAATCACGAACGGGAGAAAGCTAGTCACGAGCATGACCAAATAAAAGCCCAACTAAAGAAGCCTTATAGTGAACCTCACGGTCCCTATTATGATCATGATATGAGTCACAATCAACTGTCAAAACCATAAAGGTCATAATAAAGGTCCAACAGCTATATTTATTAACAATCACAATCGTCATGTTGTATGTCATGATTGTGAGCAAGCCATTTTCTATAAAAAGCTATTTGAGTATTAAATGAGGATGGTGAAGATTGAAGATGAATTTCCAGCACTATAACATCTAGTTTTTCATCCTTAACTATAAATACACCTCTCAAACATCATTTAAAAGGTTAGAAAAGTAGTTGAATAAAACTTATTGCTTAGCATTCCATTATATTCAAAGCTCTAATTCTTATTTTTCTTTATTTATTTAAGAAACCCTTGAGTTTGGGTTGTGTGCTCTAGAATAGGATCTTATTCTTCTCCTTTTTGGGTTAGAAAGAGAAGTGAGGATCTTTTAGAGAAATTAGTTGAAGTGTTAACCATCAAAACACTTGGGTTTTTGGGATTCATTTAAGTTAAGCCAAGAAAACTCAATGTTTGTAATTGGTTTTAGTTGAGCCTTAAAACTCACATTTGTAAACTCAATTGAAGGGAATAGATTGGAGCAGATGTTTAAAAATCCTAACTTAGGAGAAGTTAGGTGTAGATATAAGTTTAATTGAGAAATTAAACTTCTAAGATTCTTGTGCGCATCCTTAATTGTTTCTTATCTTCCTAAATTTCTTCTTGATTTTCATTACCCCTATTCAACCCCCCCCCCCCCCTCCCCCCTCCCCCCCTCTTGAAGGGCATTTTCAAAAGGTTTCATTATAATTAACGTCTTCCTTTTGATTATAACCTTTGGCCACTAACCTAACCTATTCCTAGTAATGACACCTTGTTCATTTAACTTATTCCTATACACCCATTTGGTGCCAATAATAGGATAATATTTTGGTCTGGAAACCAAGTTCCACACTTTATTTCTCTTAAATTGATTGAGTTCTTCTTGCATAGTAAGGACCCAAAACTCATCTTTCGAAGCCTCATTAATGGACTTTGGTTCAATTTGAGAAATGAAGGCTAAGTTAAATAAGGATCTAAGATGAGATCTAGTGGTTACCCCTTTTAAAGTCTCACCAATGATTATTCCTTTGGGTAATCCTTCTTGAATTGGCAATCCTTTAATAGTTCCTTCCCCAAGGTAAGTTGAGGCACCTCCTCACTCTCTTCCTTGCTAGGACCTTCTAACTCCAAAGGTTTTATAGCTTCATTCTCTTAAAGGTTCATTTTCATAAAACCATCTACAACATCATTAACACAAGTAAGATCCTTTCTTGGATCAAGTAGGTTAGATTTATCAAATACAATATGCATTAACTATTCTTTTACTAGAGTTCTCTTATTGAATACTCTATATGCTTTGCTAGAGGTGGAATAACCTAAAAATATTCCTTTATTGGCTTTAAAATCAAATTTATCATGATTATCCTTGGTGTTTAAAATAACCATTTGCAACCAAATACCCTTAAATATAAAATCTTAGGTCTTCTATTATTCCATAGCTCATATAAAGTTTTATTTAAGATTGGTCTTTTCAAAACTCTATTTAAAATGTAACAAGTGGTGTTAAATACTTCCACCCAAAAGTATAATGGCAAGTTATATTTATGAAGCATGGTTCCAACCATTTCCACTAAAGTTTTATTCTTCCTCTTAACTTCCCCATTTTGTTGAGGTTTTTTAGGTATAAAATAGGTGTGTGAAATACCATTTTCATCACAATAGTTTTTAAAAAATTCATTTTCAAATTTTATTCCATGATCACTTCTAATATAGTTAAAATACAAAAACCTTTTTCTTTTTGAAATCTTCTTACAAAACTTTAAAAAGTATTGAAAGCATCATTTTTATGAGCTAAAAAACAAACCCAAGTGAATCTAAAATAGTCATCAACTAATACAAATGCATAATGCATTCCACCCAAGTTAGCAATTCTAGTAGGACTAAACAAATTCATATGAATGAGTTCAAAAGGCCTAAAAGTTAAAATCTATTTTTAAGCTTAAAAGAATAGTTAGTTTGTTTTCCTTTTTGACAAGCATCATAAGTCATGTCCTTAATGAACTTGAGTTTAAGCAAGTCATCCACAAGTTCACATTTGTTAAGTTCATCTAAAAGCTCAAAATTAGCATGTCCTAATCTTCTATTCTTAGTCCATATGTCATGGGAAATAGACATTAAGCATTTAAAATCTATTTTTTTCTTTGTTTAGGTCATTGACATAAACATTATATAACCTTTTACCACTAAAAACCAATTTGTCATCATCTAATCTACTAATAAAGCAACTTTTAAGATAAAATGTCACTTTACTTGCCATGTCATATAGTTGACTAATACTAAGTAAATTATGTTTTATTCATCTATAAGCAACAATTGATGTATAGATAGGCATTGAGGGTTACCAATTTCTCCAATTTTAATGATTTTTACATTGGCATTATCACCAATGGTAACAATTGCAAATGCAATTTTCTATAGTAACATACATTACTTATATATCCTAAGGTCATGTAATAAAAGCATCCTACATGCATATGAGTGTTTAGTATTATAATATTGCACATGTTTTTCATTAAGCACATTAGTTATAGGTTATGCATGAAGGGTTTGTTTGTGCTTCTTAAAGTATCTTTGTGATTTATGACGCATATGAAATATACATTCATACGTATGCACATGATGTTATTGTGAAACATGCTTAAGGCTCTGTTTGTTTGCAAAAAATATTCTTTCAAAAAATATTTTCCCTTATTTTCCAGTGTTTGGATTACCAAAGAAAATAAGTCAAAGAAAATAACTTTAAAACAAGGGAAAATAATTTCTCATTCTAAGGATGGGAAATCATTTTCCAATAACTTTTCCAATATCTTCTCTCCTCATTTATTGTATTCTCTTTTATTTTTCAATAATTACTCTCCTCATTTATTGTCTTCTAGTGTTACAACCAAACATTGGAAAATATTTTGTTTGGAAAATAAATTTTCTGAAAAATATTTTCCAGAGAAAATATTTTCCAAAGATAAAATATTTTCCGCAAACAAATAGAGCCTAAATATGTTTCTTTTAGTGCACATAAAAGCATGTTTGGGTTGAAGTCTTTTTACTTGAGCCTTGGACCTTTGAGCTTTAAGGGGATGAGTCATTTAAGACTTAATATTGGTTCTTGGTGATTGAGACTTCATAGCTTTAGAGGCTTGAGCCTTATCACCTTCATTAGGTACTAGGTAAGAAGAATCTTTAGCTTTGATAAATATCGTGTGTGTAGATGATGAAGAAGAGGCTCAAATTGAGTATCCCAAACCATATGTATTACCATAAAATCTTTGTGAATCTAAAAGATTGTTAAGAGTGTCTTTACCCTTTTAAAATTTAAAAATTAAAGTTTTTAAGTCCAAAACCTCTTGTGAAAACTTTTCATTTTCATGTATAGTTTTCTCAAGTTTATTTTTCAAAAAAGTAAAAGCTTTTAAGTCTTTTGCAAGTTGTTCATTTGATAAAATAATTTTTGTAAATTCATTTTTGAATTTAAGTTTTTTCTTTGAAAGCTCATAATAGAGCTCTCATCATCATCATCACAGTCATTATCAAAACTATCATGATCATCACAAGAAGAATAGGAAGTAGTAGGTTCCTTATTGTTGTCCTTAAGTGCCATGAAGAAAAGGTTAGTCACTTCTTATTGCTCCTCTTCCTTTTCATAATCGAAGAAGTCATCCCATGTCGCTTTGAAGGCTTTCTTCTTATCATTTGCTCTTTTGCTCTTGAACTTCAACTTGGGACACTCACTTCTTATGTGTCCTAATTTCTTGCATTCATAGTAAGTTGCCTCATTCTTTCTTACTCCATTCTCCTTACCATCCCTTTGTCTTGATAAATTTTTCTTCTCAAGAGCTTCTTGAAGTTTCTTGTGAGCATGGCAATCTCACTTTCATCTTCACTTGAGTCCATGAGACTCTCTCCTTCACTATCTTGTTGAATAGCCTTAAGAGTTATTCCCTTCTTCTTCTTCTCTTCTTTTTTATCTTTCTCATCCTCTCTTTGCTTCAAAGTGAGATCATATGTAAGAAGCTTTCCAATTAGATGTCGATAGAGAGCTTTAACACATCATGAGCTTCTTTAATGGAGATAACTCTAGATCCCCAATCCTTCTTAGGTAGGAATTTTAGAATCTTAGTGTTCAACTCTCTTTTATGAAGTGCCTCCCAAGCTTCTTGACTGTTGTGAGGAGAGCATTTAACCAGTTGGTCATCTCAGTGATAGACTTTTGTGGTTTCTTAGAGTTGAACATTCTTGCTTCTTACTTGGACATTTCCTTTATAATGGTTCTCAAGAGTCTCCCATATTTGCTTAGCGGATTGACAATTTTAGACCTTGCCTCCTTCTTCTCTTGACATTAAGGTAAGTAGGATGGTCATTTCCTTTTTATTATTATAGTTCTCATCCTTTTAATCTTATGTCCATTGACTTCTATTAATAGTAAACTCAACATTGTCTACTTTTGCCTTAAGGGCTTCCCAACCATCTAAAATGACATCCCATAACCTAATTCGATCACTATCAAAATAGAGTTCTATTTTGAACTTCCAATGGGGGTAGTCACTACCATCAAACAAGAGTGTAAGAGAAGAGAAGCTTAAGGTTTCACTTCTCATCATCTTAACTTCTTACAATTAAATTTTAAGAAGCCAAGCTCTTATACCAATTGAAATTGCTTTAAGAGGGGGTGAATAGGGCTAATTTGTATCAAGAAGATAATTAATGAAAAATTGAGAAACTAAAAAGAGATTAAGAGTGAATACAAAAATTTCGGGAGTTCAGTTCCTTAAATGAACCTACATCTCTACCTAACTTGACCCAAGTTAGGATTTTCAATCCCCAAGATTGAGTTTACAACTTGAGTTTTTAAGGCTTAACTCAAACCTATTATAATCTTTGAGTTTTTCTTGGCTTAACTCAAACTAAACCCAAAACTCAAGTATTTTGATGATTCACTCAATCAAATCCTCTAGAATAGATCCTCACTTCCCTTTTCAACCTAAAAAGGAGAAGAAATAGATCCTGTACTAGAGCACACAAGCCACACTCAAGGATTTTTTAATGAAATATAAAAAGTTCACAATAAATGCTTTGAGAATACAATGAATGCTAAGCAATAAATTTGCTCAACCATTTTCTAATCTCTTAAATGAGGTTTTGTGAAGTGTATTTATAGTTGACAATGGAAAACTAGCTATTGGAGTGCTGAAAGCTTTACCAAGTTCATTAAATGCTCATTCAGCTTTATGAAGAAATTTGGCTCCTCACGATCGCAAACAAGGCATATCACAGTTATGACCATTAAGAAAAGTAACCATTAAGACCTTATTATGACCGTTATAGTATTGACAACTAGATCATGACCAATGTCACGATCGTGAGATAGGATCATGAGGGTCAATGAAAAAATCCTTTATTTAACTACAATTAGATCAAGTGCATGATTGGCTATGTTAGGCTCGCGATCATATCCATTACGATTGTGACCATAATCGTGAGGGTCACTGTGAGAATTGCTTACTCAACTCTAACTTAATTAGGCTCGAGATCTAACTCCTCACAATTAGGACTTAGATCATAAGGGTCACTGTCTGGTTTCTCAATTTATATAACTTGGCTCGCAATCAAAATCTTCTTGATCATGGTCATGATTTTATTGTCATAAATGATGTCATAGCCGTGATCAAGACATAAGGGTCACTGGATGATTTCAAAACTTGAGCATATCTTAAAAGTTATGTTTGTGTGGATGCTCAGGATTTGTGATGGGGGATCATGAGCATCACTACCAAGATGCTATACTTTAAATAATGAGCTTGAAAATTCCTTTAATTTGCACGTAGCTTATACACACTTAAAATAAACACACTAGTAACTCAAAATTGAGTTTGTTAAAATCAAAATAAGGTTGATTAATCCTTATTCACACAAATGGCCAATAAAGTCTTTATAAGATATCCTGTCGAATTCAAAGAATTCTAGACGTTCAAGCTACAGCAAAAGAATCCTTTGGCATTTGAGTTTGAATACTTTAAAAAATTTGAGGTTCGGAAGGTCTTTCTTCCTTCTGACCTTTTCTTCTACGCGTTACTTCCTCAAAGAATCACGCTCCACTTCAAGCTTGTCAATCTGATTCCTAATAACAATAAGATTGAGTCCGGGCTCCTCAAATTTCTTATGCTCCTTATCAAGGTTAGACAAAGCTATGACTCGATCACACTGAGCTAATTCCAATAACTCCTTAACCCTTTTCAACTCATGATCATGCTCAATTTGAATCTCATTCAGCTTCAACTCTTTGAGATTTAACTTATTATTCATCAGATATCAGACATCCTTCAAATGGCGAACCCTTTGGATGACCTGCTCAAAGAAAAGCATTTACAAAGTATCGATAATGAAAAACATTTCATTAAGTAAAAGATGATTACCTACATTAGATTAAAAATGAGTTGGTCATCAATCGTATCTTGGTCAGTGTTCTTCCACTTCAACATATCTTATTTGAAACACATGACGTTAAAGATGTGCTTCCTAACTTTGTGGTTCATGATAGAGGGAGCGTTAACCTTCTGTTCAAGCCACCCCTTCAAGTCTGGGCTACGGGGCAAGCGGGGCACTTAATTTGTATCTCGCCACCCTTAGAAGGATCCTCATACTCATCATCCGAATCATAGGGCCTCTTCCCCTTCTACTTCTCGAATAGCAGAGCTGGAAGAACAGCAAGCTCAGCAGCCGGTTCATTAGCAAGGGCATCTCAGGTGCCTCAGTCTGAGCAACTTCATCGATCTATGTTTTAGCACCTCCTCTAAAAGAATGTCACGAAAAGATCAAAGTTGTCCATCTACAAATAAAATAAAAGAAAAATTTTAGAAAGTACCTTCAACAAGAGTTAAATCTTCTACTAACTATTCAGGGTTAACTTCACCCGGATAGAGTCTTCTACAATATCTTTAGGAGTATTGCTCCGCTAAGTATCTAAAGAGTAAAAGGTATGTAATTTACCAAAAACACAATCACATCATTTAAAAGGTTTGTTGGTCATTTGACAACATGGACTTCTGAAGACTAATCTCTTCGACTGTCATCAAAATCATGCTTGTGCTCGACAATGAAGAATCAATACCTCTAGGCCTTATTCAGATTAGCTAAATTTTTTAAACAGACTGCACTCAGAAACAATCAAGAGTGAGTATATTAGCTCATCTTTCTTTTTGGTCAAACTATACATATGTCTAAGTATAAAAAAGCTCTGTTCTCGACCGTACTCCTGAACGAGCTTATAGAAAGCAATAAGGAGTCGGTAACTGTTAGGATATAACTAACCAAGCGCTATATTATAAGTATTTAAAAACAATTTTATAAAGGGATCTAGATGGAATCGGAGCCCTCATTCCAACTGACCTACATAAATTATTATTCGGTTATTACTTTTGATATGGTCGTGAGCTTGGAACTCTCTCTCGCAGTAAATGTTTGGTAGTCAGAGGGGATGTTGAACCTTTTTTTACACTCTTTAAGGAGTTTCTTATCTACCATAGATTCAAACTTAGAAGAATCTATTGATTCTCTAGGAGCCATAGTTCTAATCTCATAATGAATAAGGCAATAGTTGCAGAAAAATGAATAAAAATAAGAAATCAAATATTCTAATCATGATGCTAATATGACAAATAATAGCAGAAGTCAAAATGGAGAGAACACGATAGAAGGACTTTACCAGCAATAAATGCAATGGTTGGGAGCAAAGATAGCAGCGGAGAAAGCAGAGAAAAACAAATACAACAAGATGAGGATAAAATGAGAAAAATGGCCTTTGAACCCTAAAAGACACCTTTTATAGGCAAATGAAGATTTCATAAGGCCTTTGGTGCCACTGGGCATCAACAATTTCATGATGTAACCTCAAGGGAAAACCTTTAATTACAACAAATTCAGTAAATATCCACTATCAAACAGTTACCAAGGCAAAAGTGGAACCATCTCTGCAACCGAAAAGTCACCACCACTGCCAATAGATGATAACTTTTCAAATTTTAAATCATAATAATTAACACATCAAGATCATTCCAGGAGATCATGCTCAAAAGTTGTTAGATAACACTAAGCTCCATGCCGAGTCACATCAGCATGTATAATTTTTACTCTTGTCAATTAACTATAAACTGACATTTACTTAATACAGGAACCAGTCATATTGGTATGCATTAAAGGCTTAAAAGCCTATCAGCACTCACTCATACTCGAACAATAGCACTCAACGTGCTCAAGATTATCCAACATTCTGCATATGCTTGGCAAGACATCAATATAAGCACGCACGCTTAGCTCAAGGCTTGCCAACGCTTGATCAACGTCTAGTAGAGCTCTCACCGGCACTCAAGGTTCTCATATCAATACCAGCACTCTAAGTATGCTCAGTTCAAAATTAACATGTACTCGGTTCAAAATATTCTAAAACTATACATGCTCGGCAGGTAAGCACTTTCCATATGTTTAATTTAAAAATCACCAGCACTCTATGCATGCTCAATTAGATCTCAATAGCACTAATACGTGCTCAAAAATCAAGTCTCAACAATACTATTACGTGCTCGAAGACACGACACTACAAGCATAAGAGAGAGGACACAATAATTTAGTCAGACATAAATATCTGAGCAACACTCAAGGGAGACTCTTGATACCCGAAATCATTAATTAGGCGTAGAACTAGGAAGCTGAGTATTCCAAGGCCCAGATGGAGCTCAAAATCCTATAAAGGAAGAGGCAACCAAGTTAGAAAGAATAAAAGACTCTTACTTTGAGTAAGTAATTCCTATTCCATAAGGTGAAGTGCCCTATAAATACTCTTTATTCCTTTCACTTTAGGATTCTATTCATTTCCCTAGCAATTCTATTCTTTTATTCTCTATACAGTAATCTAACTTAAACGTTGGAGTTTTTATGGAAAAAATTCCACAAGCCACCCTAACTCTTTGGTTCTTACAAAATTCAAGTATTCAAGAACCACTTATCAAGAAACATTTTTAAAATCTACTGAATAGAATTGTTTTATATTTATGAAAACTAAAAACTTAATTTTTAATCCAAAAAAAATATTAACCAAAAAAACAAAGCTCATACTTTAAAAAAAATTAATATCTTTGTGCATAAATAGTAAGTAAGTTTATTTAAACATATACACAAATGAAAACTAAAACTTTAATTTTTAATCCAATAAAAATTTTCCAAAAAAAAAAAACTAAGCTCATACTTTAAATTTAATATCTTTTCACATAAATAGTAAGTAAGTTTTTTTTAATTATTTTCTATTGTATATTCTTTTATTTTTAAATAAAAAATCACAAGCGCGCACAATCAAACCCACCACATAGGCTTTTTCCTTAATCTGATATATATATATATATATATATATATATATATATATATATATATATATATAAAGAAAGCTAACAAACAATTCTATAAAGCTATTAAATTATTATTATTATTATTGATATTATTATTATTATTATTATTATTGAAATAATGGAAAATTTTAAATGCAAAATAAGGGTACAAACTTACAATTAAATATATTAATAATAAAATTGAAATTTATAAAATTAAAAATTTACTAAACATGCAGCTCATAGGTATAGAATATAATGTAATTTTTTTTTTAATTTTTTGGTGATAAAATTTTGAAAGTTATAACCTATTTTTTTTTATTATCAATAAAGTGCATGAACCTGATTTTCGGCTAAACTTGACTATGTGGCATGACATATGGCATATGATGTAGCGTCACGTGTCACACCCTACTGATTGTGGCACCACATGGCATTAAAATGGTGCCATGTGTCACTTACATGATGTGGTGTCATGTGGCGCACTTTAATAATGTGGCGCTAACATGGCATTTACATGTCTGACACATTAGTGTAATGGGATCTTCACTAAAAGTGATATATCATAGTGGGATCTTCACTAAAAGTTTGGTACCATGAGTAAAAATTTTTGGTTTTTAGTCAATTTTTGTTTGTATAATTGGTTTTTATTTTTTCGTGATAAAATTTTGAACTTTATAATTTTAAGTGAAAATTTATGTTTTTAATGTTTATCTCAATTTTTAAATAAACTAAAGTGTTCATAATTTAAATTAGTATTCAGTTCAATAAAAAGTATTCCCAATTTATTATATATTGAAATTTGTATAATATATGAGTTAAGTATACACTAGTTAAATTTTAGCTTGTTAACTCGTAAATCGGCTCAAATAGTAGTTTAATGCATTACTATTTTTAGGGCTGTGCAAAAACCGGCCCAGTCCGAGTTGCAGACCCGAACCCGGCCCGAAATGCAGTAGCGGCTTGACCAGAGCAGAGGAAACAGGGCAGATTGGACCAAATCCTATTGGAGATGCGGATTTCGGTTTACGGGTCGGGAGAGTAAATTATCCCCGACCCGCCCGAATATCTGAATTCATTAATATATATATATATATATATATATATATATTAATAAACTAAACGGTAGGGTTATTTTAGTAAACCACCCTAACCCTAAAAAACCTAACTATAAATACATCTCATTCTCATTTCTAAACCTAATCTCTCACTCTCACTCTCACACACACACACACTCCTCTCATTCTCTCATTCTCTCGCAACCGCTCCTCTCCCTTCTCTCTGTGTTCTC
>CATIWK010613279.1:0-12571 GCA_949634005.1 Mallotus japonicus | reverse complement strand
TTTATTTTTTAATTAACAAGATATAAAATTAATTTAATGTCTTATTATTCATATTTTTGTTATTTAAATAATTATTTATATTAATTACATATTTTATTAATTATATTCACATGAATTTAGAATAAACACTGAATAAATATTATAAACATTACCTAACATTATATAAATATTAAAACATTACATAAAAATTAAAAATTGAATGAATATGTAAAAAAATATAAAATATGGGTGTAATTTGTAAAGATAATAAAAAGTAAAAAAATAATAAATAATAAGAGATATAAAAATATATATTGAGAATATTTTTTTTGATGTGTAAATTAATGTTATGGGTTGGAGATAAAACATTGTAGATATAGTAAATTTGGTGTAAAATATGCAATAAATTTACTGTTTGGGTTGGAGATGGAACTTGTCAAAACTGACCAAGTTGAAGTACTTATATTTTGTCTGGCAATTATTTCGATGATGTGATATTCAATTTCCAGCATGTTCTCTTCCCTCGAGACTCTAGACCTATCCTATAATAGAATAGACTATCGGCCACTTTATAGCCAAGGTACGTATACTTGTCTCTTTGAATTTTTAACTCAATTGTGTTTTGTTTCTTTAGCAATTTGTTTATGCTATAACATCAACATGTGCCCAACCACCGTTTATATGTATAATAATTAAATCTTTTATTTGTCTCTGATGCAGAACTAAATAAATTGGACAATTTGAAGGTGCTCGTACTAAGTGGCAATGGCTACAGTAGTCTGCCTCTGCTGCCACAAAGTAAACTATCATTTAATCCACTCCAAAACATTAATCTGTATGTTATTTTAGTAAAACTGTATAAATGATAAATCTGACGGCGATGAGACTCCTGTGCACATGTCATGAGCTTCTCATCATAGCCAATCCCTTTTTTTTTTTTTTTTTTGACCTAAAGGATTTTTGGAGGTTGGAGGGATTGAACCGCTAACCTCCTACAACACCCCAACAGTCTTGACCAACAGGCCAAGGCTTCGGGGGTAATCCCTTTTCATAATAGAAATATATCAGAAAGACATTAAACCATTTTTTTTTTTTTGAAAATAAGACATTAAACCACTTTTATTTGACCATTTCTACTGCCCTATAAGAATAATTTATATAGTTATTAGAAAAAAGCTTTAGTCCATAATTATAATTAGTTGTGAATCTGCCAAGGTTGCATAATAAAATAATTAAATAAATAATTATAATGAAATAACTGCCCAATAAACTAAAAATAAAATATATCATATTAATTTTATTTTCTTTAATAATATTAATTTTCTTTAATTTTTATTGCCATATTTTTTTAAGTCATAATAGAATTTTTAACACATTAACTTCTAGAAGTGAATAGTGAAATATGGGGATGGACACTTATCATATTTTGGGTTTAAAATTTTTTGAATTCAGCATAGTTTTTAATTTTTTTTAAAGAAGACGGTGCTCAAACTATATAGAAATTAAATTCTCAATATATTGATGATAAAATAAAATAAAATAAAAAAATTTGCATTTCCCAATTGCAGTATCAACGGCATTTCCCATTGCCGAACATGCCCTTACATTTAATAGACCTTGTTGAAAAAGTAGAGTTCCTTCGTGGCTGCAGCGTTAAATAACTGAAATATAGCAAAAAAGAGCTATTTATAAAATGAACAAGAAAAGTTTACTCTATATTCAAATAGCAGTTTTAATAATGTTATTGACTTTAACAGGTTTGTGTGGCATGAAGAGACTTGTATGGCTTTTGTTTGTTTGTTTTAATAATGTTACTCTGTATGGCTTTTGTTTGTTTTATGGGTTGTTTTATGGGTTTAGCTTGAGCTATGCTTGGCCATAGGTTTCATAGAGGTTACTGATTAGGTAACCCCTTGTATGGATGTCTTATTTCATCCATTTTATTTTGTTCTCTGCCTTGTTGGCATGTGTAATCCCCTCTTTGAGGTGGCTCTTTGAATTTGATATCAATGATATCTTTCTTTCGCCCAAAAAAAAAAAAAAAAAAAAAAAAAAGAAGAGACTTCAACACTTGGATCTGAGTGACAACGATTTTAGAGGCAGTCTTCCTATGTGCCTAAGCAATCTTACATTTCTTACGTACTTAGATCTCTCTCAAAACCAAATCATAGGGAAAATTACTTCATCTTTGCTAGCTGACCTCACATCCCTTGAGTATATTAACCTTAGCAATAATCTCTTTGAGGGCTCATTCTCGTTCAAATCGTTTGCTAACCATTCCAGCCTTGAGATTGTTCAATTCATAAGTGAAAACGACAAATTCGAGGTTGTGACCAAATATCCTGATTGGATTCCACCATTTCAATTGCAGGCTCTTGTCCTTCAATCTTGTAATCTTCAGAGTATTCCTGAATTTCTCGTTCATCAGTCCAGATTGAGATTGGTCGACCTGTCTGATAACAAAATAAAAGGAAGGTTTCCCACTTGGCTACTTGAGAATAACCGAGGATTAGAGATTTTGAGTCTTAAGAATAACTTTTTCATCGGCCAAATTCATTTGCCAACTAATGCCACTTTGTTCGATGTCTCAAACAATTCCTTTAATTTTCTAGAAACCGAAGGAAAATTTTTTTCGAAATTGACGTTTCTCAACTTATCAGTAAATTCTTTCCAAGGTCAGTTTCCTTTCTCACCAGGCAAGGACTGTAAATTAACAACCTTGGATTTTTCTTCTAATAATTTCACAGGGGAAATACCGGAGACTCTGGTTTCAAGTTGCATTTTTTTAGACTATCTGAAGCTATCTTATAATAACTTTCATGGGCAAATATTCACGAGTCGATTTAACTTGACTAGATTAAGTGGTGTGCTATTAAACGACAATCAGTTTGTGGGAATTCTATCAAGTCTAGTCACCACAATTGATGTTGAATATGTATTAGATCTTAGCAACAATTATTTTCATGGTCAGATTTCCTGTGAACTTCTTTCAAGTTCTTATATAGACCTTTCATATAATTCCTTCTCTGGGCCCTTGCCTTCTTGCCTTAACCAACTAAGTTCAACGTTCATAAATTTACAGGGTAACAAATTCAGTGGATCATTATCAGAAGTATTTCTCAATTTTTCTGACCAATTGTTGGCATTGGACGTGAGCAACAACAATTTGTCTGGCAACATTTTCAAGAGATTTGGCAAATTTACAAATTTAACAGCTCTTTCATTAGCAAGAAATCATTTAAATGGCTTCATTCCAAATTGGTTGTGTGAACTGAATGGGTTGAACTTATTGAATCTTTCAAGAAACTATTTTTCTGGGTCTATACCCCGTTGTCTACATAATCTCTCATTTGGGAGAGAAATCTCCTACATGTCTGGTAGCTGGGGTACAAGTGCCTATGGTCTCATAGGAATTGAAATGATTTCAAGCTCTTATGGCGGATTCATGGGTGATATCAAGGAAGTTTTAGAGTTTGTTACAAAGCATATGTCGCTCACATATAAGGGTTCCCAGGTGGGCGACATGTCCGGATTGGATTTATCAGATAATGAGATAACGAGTGAGATCCTACATAAGCTTGCATAGTTATCCCAAATTCGTGCACTGAATCTGTCCCACAATCAATTGATAGGATCTATCCCTAAGACTTTCTCCAATTTTTTCCTAATAGAGAGCTTAGATCTTTCTTACAATAATTTAAGCAGACAGATACCATTGGAGCTAATAAATCTAAACTTTCTAGAAGCATTCTCTGTGGCTCACAACAACTTATCAGGGAGGACTCTAGACAGGAAGGCCCAGTTCATTACCTTCGATAATAGCAGCTATGTGGGGAACCCATTTCTTTGTGGACTTCCTTTAGAGGACTGCAGCAGTGATGATGATGACTATGCCATATCACCGATGGCATCGCCACCAGCTAGAGAAATTGACAGAGTCGCGCTTCTTTTAAGCTTTTCAGTATCATTAGTGATGTTCTTCTTAGGAGTCATCACTATTCTTTATCTCAATGCTTGCTAGCGACAAAGATTGTTCTATTACAGTGAGGAATTTTTCTGTTTTCATGTTATTACTTTTTGTACGATAATCTATTTAAGTTTTTTATCCGTCTGTATCGTTAATGGCTATATGATTATTTATTGTAAGTGCTTTAAATTAAGGAATTTGCAACAAATAAAATGTGGCTAGTTCAACATTCTCCTTTAGGTTGGGTCATATATTTTGAATTCTCTACTTCCATGAATCTAATTGAAAGAGTAGTCAAGCCAGCCGGGTTAAATGTATCCTTATTTTTTTGAGCTAGTTGATGTACTGTACTCAGCTATAACAAATAATATGTGTTACATTTTTATTAAATAAGTCTAAAATACCTTAAGCATATATTGCACATTTAATTAATAATTATGTGCAATATTTTGAATGTAAATATAGGTGCTGATTGATAAAAATTGGATTATTGAGCGGGATGTTATTGATTCAATTTTATGGATACAAAAGTGTTGAATATTGTCTAAAATTACTTTACCATTACAACCAATGATAAGGAATTAAGTACAAAAATGATGCAATTTATTTATACATTGGATAATACTTTGTATAAATGTGTCGAAGATTAAGCAAAGTATTATTTCAGTTATGGAGCTAAATTTTGGCATCAAGAACACCATAAATATATATCAATATTATAACAAAAGCTTGTTATGTTTTAGAAATTCTCTTTTCATAATTCAAAAAAATTCTTATGTACATGTCAATTTGGTGTGTGATGATCTTTCGTTTAAGCCATTTTGCTGGTATTTTCATTTTCAGAATTGTAATTTTATACTAGAAAGTTATTATTATGTGAATAAATTCTTTTTTTTTCCTCAACCTTTTGATTGTATTAAGATCCTAAGTTTAAACTATAAGATCTTGTTTGTACCGGCCCACAAACGACCCATGACTCAAGGCCAGGCCCGACATCCTCTTTGCAGCCCATTTTGATGGCAGGAGAAGGTGGGTTATGACAGCAAGATAAGTGGTGATTTCTTAAATCTGACCATTGCCTCAGCCTAGGGTTGTAGAGAATTAGGAAGTATCAATTAACGATTTATTTCCTTAAGTCTAGGTTAGGAAAGTCTAATTTCTGTTGTTTCCTTAGTTTCCTTTAAGCCCAATAAGGTAGGTTGTTTGATTTAAGTTATTTCCTTAAGTTCATTTAGGAAGGTCTCCTTTTGATTTTATTTCCAATTATGGTCGGGCACGGAGGCTTATAAAAGCCAATGTTCATGCATTGTAGAAGTCTGTACACATTTTCAATCAAAACTCAATATATTGTTTTAGCTTATTTTCTCAAGACTCTATTTCATTCTGATCCTAGAGATCAAGCTTCCCGGTGAAGTAAGCCTCCTGTTTGATCCAAATCAGATAGGTTAGAAGGAACTTGAATCTGTTTCTTGCCCCTGTCACCACCCTGAGCTGGTGATAAAATAATTCCATATTCTACCCATTTCCGTGCAATTGTGATCAGGCTCACACGAACCCAAATCAAACAATCAAAAGGTGCTTGGGCCGATTTTCACTCAGTTTTGAGGCCGAACATCTTTTTGGCACGCTCGGTAGGACCCTTGTATGCCTATGCAGACAAGATCACAGAAAGCCATAATGAGCAAATCTAGTAAGAGGACAACTTCTAACACCAAGACCGATGTATCAAGCGGTCATGTTTAGGGGCATGCCCGAAATGAACCTCTAGAGAATAGAGAAGAGTATAATCACGATTTGCCATCAAAGGAGATAGCCTATTCTTAGTAGAGAAGATGTGGATTTTCTTAGAGACGAGGTATCAATGGAGAATCATACACTCTTCAATGACTTAATCGCATAAATGTTAATGGTCTTAAGGCCGATTCTCGAGAGGAATGAATCACTCTAGATGTAGTCCCAAAAACAATTAGAGGAGATCAGCGTCAACATGCATCACATGGCATCTATCCTCGAGGGTAAACAAAACGTGGAACTCCCCAGGTATGTCTCAGATCCTAATAGACCTAGTAGTCATAATTTACAGTATGGTAATGTGCGTTTGATGAGAAGGCCTGATGATAATGAAAGAAGCTATCAAGCTCGATCTGCTAACTACAATGACAATAGTTATCAGAGTCAGGCGATGGGCCATAACCCTAATCGGGCTGGTACTGTGTTCACTTATGATGAACAAGGTAGAGTTATTGAATTAACCTCAGGCCAAGACACAGAATCATGTAGTAATCAAGCACCATACAATACTAATGATTATAAATATGAGTATCGGCCACCTGTGACCGATCAGAGTCTATTAAGAGATACTCTAGAGAAAATGGGTATATTTTTAGACCCATTTTTAGGCCGATGTACAACAAACCCTATCCTCACTGGATAGATAAACTGCACCCATTTCCTAGGGGATACAAAGTGCTTGAATTTATACTGTTCTCGGGTGAACATAAACATCAATCCTCAATCGAGCATGTAGCCCGATTCATGGTACAGTGTGGAGAGGCATCGGCCAATGATTTTTTGAGGATGAGACTTTTTGGCAATTCCCTCACAAAATTGGCCTTCACCTGGTACACACACTTACCCTCCAATTCTATAACTACTTGGAAAGACTTGGAGGAAAAATTTCATGTTGAATTTTATAGGGCCAGACCCGATATATCCTTGGCCAATTTGGCCAAGATCTCTCAGTTACCAGAGGAGTCCGTGGAACAATATGTAATGAGGTTCCGCAAACTCAGGACTCAATGTATTTCGGTCATCAGTGAGGCTGAACGCGTCCCAATGGTTGTCAGGGGGCTTAATTATTCTATGAGAGAACACTTTGAGGGACACCACTTCAGGGACCTATTTAAGCTAACCACTCGGGCTGCTAGGTATAAGAGGTTACTCAGAGAAAAGGACTAGAGGAGGTCTTCCTCAAAAGGAACTTATTATCAAGATCCCTTGGAAGTATCGGCCATTAATGAAGAATATGAGACCGATAGTGATGATGAGGCTATTAACGTGGCCGAATATATTGGGACAAAACCCAATGAATGTCAGGCCCTGAAAAGGCCGACAATTATGAAAGAAAGGAAGAAAAATTCTAAGGCAAATCAGATAGCCATGGAATATTCTTTTGACCTTACTAAGGCCGACGAAATCTTTGATGCCCTAATCAAAGACGGCCATATCAAACTATCTGATGGCCATGTCATTCCTCCTCCAGAGGATCGGGTTGGTAAAGAGTATTGTAAATGACATAACTCCTGGAGGCATACAACTAACAATTGTGTAATTTTCAGGAACGTAATTCAAAAGGCCATTGATGATGGGAAGCTTCTATTCCCAAGGAGAGGGAAAGCCATAACAGTCGGCATGGTATTACCTAAAATACCATGTAATATGATATTCCCTAAAGATATCAAGGTGTTCGGTCCAGGAAAAGGTGAACCCTGGACACCAGATCGACCTAGAGTCAGAATAGAGCTGAAGCTCCCAGAAGATGAGGAGGGAGAAAGTTCAAAGGTGAACAGGGAAGTTAGTTTCACCAATGAAGAGGAAGTCATATGCCCAACATGATATCATTGCTTCAAGTATACTCCAAAGAAACACAGCAGAACTCTAAAGAAACACAGCAGATCCCCAAGGTATGTTACAAGAGATCGACGGGATTATCCTCATCGGTCAAGACCAGAAGCTAAGGTGAAGCCCTTTGCTGATAACAGAAGCCAAACTCACTCACCGAAAAGGTAGAGGTTGAAGGAGGAGCTAAGCAGAAATTCCCATAAGGACCAAGGCCATTCACCAAATCGGCCAAATGCCAAAACATTCAAACCCAAGGCAACTGAGAACTGGCAAAAGAATAGGCCTAAGGTAGATGTTTTCAAAAGGGTATGGTACCCAGATAAAGATGGAAAGCTTAGCATGACCAAAACACAGAAAATAAGGATGCAAAGGCTTTGCTAGTCAGCTCGACAGGCTCATAATCCATCGACCTCCGAAAGTATAGCTAAAAAGCCTCAAGACAACAGAGACAATAATCGGCCTCTGAAGCTCCAAAGAGATAGAACTCCTAAAGAAAGGAAGCATGAAAAGAGAGTGGTTGATGACAGAGATCAGACAACAAAGAAAATGTATGGTGGAAAGGTTGACCCTCAAAAGAAGCTCTACTATAACTTTAACCTTCACAAAGAGGACAAGGGAAAAGGGAAGACACAGTGGTACTAGTCTGTAAAAGAAGGGAAAATCAAGGATGGACCACTACCCCCACCATCGCCAAAAGCAGATATATCGGGCTCCAGGATTAATGTGATCACTTTGCCAAATGAGTTCAAACCAAAACCTGGTCAGAGATCCACATTGGATGGGGATGTGATCACCCTAGACGATTGTGAACTAGACAATGGACAGGGGGCATCCTTAACCATTCCTCAGCCTGATCCTCTCATGACCAGGCATATTCGGCCATTATAAGTTAAGGCCGATTTCAATGGGGTTGAGCTAAAAAGAGTTCTGGTAGACAATAGTGCTGGGGTTAATATTTTACCACCCTGGACTCTGAAGAAAATCGGTCTAGAGATCAAAGATCTGGAGAAGACTGATGCTATGATGACCGATTTTACAAGGCATGATCGGGCTCCAGATGGGTTCATTATGCTAAATGTTAAAGTGGGCAGACATGAATCACGAGGGGGGTTTTTCGTCATAGATGTCAAGACCAATTATAACTTCCTTCTTGGTAGGGATTGGATTCACTCCAATGCATGTGTTCCTTTATCCCTACATCAGATGCTGTTCATATAGAGACCAGAAGCAGATGTAGAGGTCATCCATGGGGATCCCAACCCATTTGGGGAAGAGGCCTTCCATGCAGAGGCCATGATGTACTTACCTCATTTTTTTGGCTTCAAGAAGGGTCCCAAGGCATGCATTTCACTTGATCGGCCTGCAGTAATGGTAGCAGGGGAAGTTGGCCAATCTATTATAGCCAATGATGTTGATGATGTCACAAGCCTATTCAGATAGTAAGCAAATCCAATCAACCGAATGCATTTTCAAAGAAGAAGAGCAAGATCCCATAGGTCGATTGAAAATTGGTGATATGCACTTACCTGCAAATAAGTTAGGAGATGATCCTATTCAAACCCTAGACATACTAAAAGAAATCAATCTGGGGACTGAGGCCGATAAACGACCAATATACATCAACTCCAAACTGAGACTAGAATTTGAAACAAGACTAGTGGAGTTGCTGAAGAAATACCAAGGTTGTTTTGCCTGGACATATGAGGAAATGCCTGGTCTAGACTGACAATTGGTGGAGCATGAGTTGTCAATCAAGCTAGGATATCAGCCATATATTCAACCTCCTAGACGAATGTCTAGATATGTAGAGAAATTGGTGGCCAATGAAATTAAGAGACTCACTGTTGCAGGATTCATTTGAAAGGCACAGTACACCTAATGGTTGTCGAATATTGTTCTTGTAGTCAAGAAGAACGGCAAAATCAGAGTCTGCATCGACTTCAGGAACCTAAACCTCACAACTCCAAAAGATGAGTATCCAATGCCCATGTCCGATATGCTCATTGATGCTGCATCGGGCCACTATATCCTCAGCCTGATGGATGGACACTCGGGCTATAATTAGATCAAAATCAAGGAGACCGATGTGAACAAAACAACCTTCCGATGCCCTGGTGCACTTGGAAGTTATGAATGGGTGGTCATGCCATTCGGTCTTAAAAACGCTGGGACCACATATCAACGAATTAAATGGGAAAGTGATGTTGCCCTATTTAAAGAAAACTCCAACATATATTCACTCCATCATAATTCCCAAATAGAGTTTGTGTCAGTGAAATGCTTCTTGTTGCTAGGGGTGTTGATGTTATGGATTCAAATGCACGTATACAAAGCAGCTGGTTGTTTGGAAGAGGAAAGGTTAGTTCTCTTACAATTCAAAACATCTCTTGGGTCTGATTCATATCATCTTCTTCCATCATGGGTTGATGATCCAAAGACTAACTACTGCAAATGGGAGAGAGTCACCTACAATTCTACCACAGGTCATGTAATTGAGCTCTCCCTCAATAATATAAGACCTGAACATAATTGGCTTTACTACAACTGTGTCCAGTATAATTGGACAATCAACATCTCAATGTTCGAGCAAATTAAGGAGCTCAAGAGTCTTGATTTATCCTATAATTTAATTACCGATTCCATTGATAAAGAAGGTAAGGTATCTGAGTATACACATGTTCTTCTCCTCTAACTTTATTAAAGGCTCAATTTAAATCATCTCATGTACATTCAAAAATATTAAAAACCATACTTTTTTTATATTATTTCAAATTTTTTTTCTTTTTTTTTCTTATTCTTGTTAAAAATTTTATATCAGAGTTCAGATTACATCAAATGAAAATCAACAAAAGCAAAAATCATAGTAAGAGAAAAAGAAAATTTCATTGCTGCATGAATTAATCCACCATCCTTATCTCTTTTTTCTAAGATTGATTTGAATAGGCTATATAAGTATATGACTTCCTCTTCTACCTTATTATCTTGAGATCTTTACATAAATATACCAAAAATCAAAAAAAATTTCAAAAATTTTGTTGACTTGAAAAACTTTCAAAAATATTTTTTCAAACTTTTTTCTTTCAAATATAGCACTCTTCTTGCCATTAGGGTTATCTTTTTTTTTTCCAGCATTTTTTCCTTTTTACTAATTTTTTCAACTTTTTTTTACTTTATGCTTTTTTTAATATTTTATTTATTTTTTTCAACAATTTTTTTGCTTTATATTGTTTTCATTTATTTTTTCTCAATATTTTTTTATTGTCTTTATCTATTTTTTTCTCAATATTTTTTTGCTCAACATTTTTTTATAACATTTTTTTTCTACTGTTTTCATTTTTTTTCTCAACATTTTTTTGCTAAACATTTTTTCCTATTTTTATAGTACTATATTTATCTTTTTTTTCTCAACATTTTTTTTCTAATGTCTTCATTTTTTTTTTCTCAACTTTTTTTTTGCTCAACTTTTTGTTTTTAGGTACTATCTTCATTTTATTCTCAACGTTTTTTTTTTTTTTTGCTACATATTTTTTTCTCTTAAGACTTTTTTTTTTCTCTTATGATGTATTTGTAACATCAGCAAAAAAAAGCCAAAAAAATAAAAAAAATCAACAAACCGAAACAACAAAACAAATTAAAAACAACATCTGAAACAACAAAACAACAAAAATCAACAAAATTTTATGTTGTTGATTTTTGTTGATTGTTGTTTATTTTTGTTGATATTTTATTATTTTTAAATTATTTTTTCATTATTAATGAAAAAATTAAGGCCATCAATAAATTTTTTACTTCTATTAGTATTAATGTTAAAAATAATAATTTTTTATATATCTCATAATTTTTATTGTTTTTATTGTTATTTTTTTATTTTTAACAAAAATCAACAAATATAAACAAAGACAAACAACAAAAACAATTGAAAAGCAACAACTGAAATAACAAGATTAACAAAAATCAACAAAAGCAACAAAAAAATTGCAGTTGTTGATTTTTATTTATTTGTGTTGATTTTTATTGTTGTTTGTTGTTTTTTTGGTTTTTTCATCATTAATAATAAAATTAAGACCATAAATATAATTTTTACTTTTATTGGTATCAATAATAAAAATAATAATTTATTTGATATATTTCATAATTTTTTGCTATTTTTATTGAAAAAAATAATTATTGAATACTATGGTTAATTTTTACTTTAATTAGTTTAATTTCTAAATTCTAGATAATTATAAAAAAAATAATTATTGAAGACTATGAGTAATTTTTTGTTTAATTAGATTAATTTTTATATTCTAAATAATAGTAAATTTCAAAATTAAAAAAAATGTTATTTAGAATATAAAATTAAATTATTTAAAATATATAAATCAAATAAATACATACAATAAACTTAAATTAAAAATGACTTCAAGAATAATAAGTGAGTAAAAAAGAATTACAGAAAAAATAAAAATAAAAAGAAAAGAAGGAAAAAATATGGCAAAACGCCAAAGTTGCTAACAACCTTTCAAAAATATCCCAAAAGTGTGATAAAAGTGAAAAAAGCAAAGATAAAACTGAAATAAAATAAACGTCCAGGCCACAAACTATATAATTTACGTTAACCGACCCATAGAGTGAAATTTCCTCAAATCAAAAAGTTAAGTTTAGAGGTAATTACATTTAGAAAGTGCAAATGAGTGCAAATAATCCTAATACGGTAGGATTAAAAACATTTGGAACATCAAACCAAATTCAGCTTGCGTAAAAAGTTCTAGAATATACCAGAAAGCCCAAGTCCAGCACAACACCTTCATAGTTAAGCATTGAATGTTCAAGAATAAACAAGACACTTCCATTACTAAAAGTCCCAAGTCCAAGAGCTTCATTGTTAAACGCTGAACATTCGAGAATCAACAAGTTCGCTCGATAACTAAGGTTAAGAATGTTCCAGAATTTTCCAGATTACTCGTTCGCTTCCTTTAAATATCCATCGATCTCCTCATCCCCTGCAACTCACCATCGACA
>CATIWK010613142.1:0-12286 GCA_949634005.1 Mallotus japonicus | reverse complement strand
TGATATCTCATCATGCACCTATGAGTTGACTTAATATCTTATATTCATGATTAGTAAAACATAATCATCAGTCAACATCATACTAGCCTTAATACGTTAAATAAATGGCTAGGGATAACTAGAATAGAATTCTTATTTTTTTAAACTAAGGGTTTTACTATCAAGTCACATACTTGATAACCTTAGTAAGAATTAACCATTCATTTAATTATCATAAAAGAAATGATAATGAAATACCTCATAAATATTAAATAAATAATAAAGTAAATACATAATTATAAATGATTGACCTAGTGCATATCACTATCACCGACACCCTCAACTAACACCTACAACTCACCTTTATCTCACCCGACAGCCTTAGCCTTACCCAACAGCCCCATTGTACCCCACTCACCTTCAAATACCTCACCCACTACAACACGTCAACCCAACAACCATTCCTCTGGTTTAAAACTAATTGTTGACTTCTCTAAATACCAACCCAACACGGACCCACCTACTTCTTCTACCTCTCCAAACCGTAGCCATCACATGGTCCTTCGACCCAAGACTATGGCCAAAAGACAAGCTCACATTGCACTCTCCACCAACTCTCACCTCAATTATTTGCAACATGAACCACATTTTTTCAAGGATGCTATTCAGTTTAATGAATGGAGACTTGCCATGGACCAAGAAATTCAAGCTCTTCAAAATACCAATACATGGACTTTGGTACCCAAACCACCCGACACAAATATCATTGCAAATAAATGGATATACCGAACCAAAAGAAAAGCTGATGGTGGCATTGAGAGATAGAAAGCCAGGTTAGTGGCAAAAGGCTTTACTCAAATTCCAAAAATTGATTACACTGAAACATTCAGTCCTGTTGTAAAGGCAACAACAATTCGGGTAATTCTAGCTTTGGCAACTATGCATAACTGGTCTCTTCAACAATTGGATGTCTCTAATGCATTCTTACATAGGCAACTTACTGAAGATCTCTACATGGCTCAACCACAAGGTTATATAAATCCTGACTATCCACAATATGTTTGCATACTAAATAAGTCCCTTTATGGACTTAAACAAGCACCTCGTGCTTGGTTTGCTCGTCTCACCACTTATCTCCTCTCTTTACACTGTCTCTTCTAAGGCCGATAATTCCTTATTTATACTTCGACAAGACTCACACATTTTGTTTCTTTTAGTCTATGTCAATGATATTTTTTTGACAGGATCCAGTCCTACCTTAATTCACAAGGTCACTGCATCTCTCCAAAAAGAATTCCCAATTCATAATCTTGGCCGACTGCACTACTTTCTTGGCCTTGAACTTCAATACAAAGCCGATGGCATTCTGTTATCTCAGGAGAGGTACCTTCATGACTTACTTCATCAACATGGCATGCAAGATTCGAAGGCTTGTGCTACACCTATGTCTTTAACGCCTGCTCTCACCAAAACCACAGGCTCACCAATTTCAAATGCCCAAGTCTACCGTCAAATAATTGGGGACTTACAATATGCCACCATCACCAGACCAGATATCGCTTTCAGTGTTAACAAGCTATGCCAATTCATGCATGCTCCCACAGATTCATATTGGCAAGCCTTAAAGCGACTACTAAGATATGTTAAAGGTACTTTATCTACTAGTCTCTTTTTCTCTTCCAAGAGTTCTCCTTCTTTGCATTGCTACTCAGATAGTGACTGGGGTGGTGATCGTGATGATCGGCGATCTACCACTGGGTATGCCATATTTCTTGGCAATTCTTTAATCTCCTGGATGGCCAAGAAACAACCTACGGTGGCTCGCTCCTCCATAGAGAGCGAATATAAGGCTATTGCAAATGCAACATCTGAACTCTTATGGCTCAAAGGCTTGTTGGTGGAACTTGGGTATCTTATGTCTTCGACTACTCTACACAGTGACAATATAGGGGCCATCTACCTCAGTGCAAATCCTGTCTTTCATGCTCGCACAAAGCATGTCGAGTTAGATTATCATTTTGTTCGAGAACAAGTCAACTCTGGCTTCCTTCGGGTGCAATACACATCTACAAAAGACCAACTAGCAGACATCTTTACCAAACCCTTGCCATTGTCCCGTTTTCAAGCACTTTGTTTACATTTACCTCTTCGCAATGGCCAAGGGTTTGAGGGGGGCTGATAAGATAACCATTCCTTTGTATATACCCGTCTATTTGTAACAACCTTCACATGTGTATATCATTTATTTTCCTTGTACCAATCGGCTTCTTCCTTGTGCATATTTATAATGCACGTACTGTTGTATCATGTGTTGTTCATATAATACAAATATTATTTCAGCTCTCTACTAAGATTTACATATAGAAACGTATAATCATGAAATAATTTCTTAGAAATTGAATTTTAAAGTAATCATAGAAAAAAAATAAGTCACCCTTAAATGTTGTGAATTACGTGTTTATTTACAAAATTTTCTTCCTAAAATCTCATGATCAAAATCATAATAAAATTAAGTTTTACTTTCTATACTTTTAGTAAAATTTTCATGTGTCTAACTTCTTAAATTTTAATTAAGTTTTTTGTCTACCATTATATTCTATGACAGATCAAAAAATTAAATTAAAAAATCAAATTAAAATCTAATTATAAAAATTTTAATAAAAAGATTCCATATTTTAACCCGTCAAATAAATTATACTTTTGGAATAAGCAAAAATTTTTCAAGTTTAGATTTAATTGAAAAACAACAAATTAAGACTGCACAAATCATCAAATTGTCAGTCAACGCTGCTTTAACTTGGACAAAGGAAAATAATTTTGCTTATCATATTAAACGAATTTTCAATGTTGGAACTTTCTTTCTTTGTGCATAGAAAAAGAAAGCATCATCTGAATGTCGTGTGGAATAGGGTATAAGCTACTGTTGAATTTTCTCTTTAATCTTGCTGAAATTAATTTCAATGCCTAAAAGAAAAAGTAATTAATTTTATCGTAAACTTTATTATTGTTTTTTTTTTTGGAAATCTACAATTCTTTCTTTTATTTTCTCCATTTCACATTATTTGACATACTTGTCTATTAGAAATTTTTCTAAACGACACAGTTAACGGCTAAGAAGTGAGTGGTAAAAAAGTAGAACGTAGGAGCTCTTGCATTTTATAGAATAATGTGAAAATTTAGAAACTTTATGAAAAAAATTAGCAATTAATTTCTAAATTTATATTGAGAACGGTAGGCTAAAAATCTAAAAGAAAAATTGATGCGGAGCAGCAAGTTTAAGAGTATTTAGGATGAATTTTGTGGAACAATTGATAGAAGATATTATCATTATTATTTGATTTTTATTCCTAATTTAGCATCGTGTTAATTTTATTTCTTGATTAGAGTTTGACTTTCGTAAATTAGTTGGGATTTGATTTCCTACTTAATTAGAATTGTCTTTATTTTATTTCCTTATTAGATTAGTGATGCTAGCTTCAACCATTCTATAAATATGTAAGTCTTAGGGCAATTACAGACAGTTTTTGATTGAATTGAAAAGAAATCCTTTATTTGACTTCCAAATTTTCGGTATTCTTTAGAATCAATGAATTTGATGTCTATTTCCTGGTATTCTAGAATCAACAGGTTATAGAAAATTGAATTTCTGGCATTCTTGTTTGAATCAACAAATCTTCAATATTTATTCTTTATTTTATAAGCTTCTGCTACATAAGTTGGCATCAAAGTCGAATTGGACAATTTCCCAGAGCTCCACTAAAATTATAAGCTTATTCAAAATATGAATGCATAATTAAAGATAACCATATCATAGACTGTCAAAAGTAGTACTTATACTCTCAATTTTTCCGCCCAACCAAGTCTATCCCCTTTTTATGCATCATTAGAAGTTATACAGTACCTTTAAATTAAGCTTGTAATTCTAATGAAGTTAGTAAACATGATCATTTTCTGTTAATAAATTTCTGTTGCACAAGATCCTCATAAAAGGCGAGTACAGAGCATACTTTTTAATAACTTGGTGGAGATAAGATCATTATTCTTAAAAATAAACCTTTAGAGAAAGAAGAAGAGAAATTTAGAAACTCATGATTTTATTTCTAAGGCAGTGTCTGTAAAGGGTTTTTTTGCCTTCATAACGAAGTAGTAAACTCCTTTTATAGTGATGAGGAGCACTATTACAAAAAATAAGTTGATTAGATATTACCTAATCAGAGACTACTCTAAAGATTACAGTTAGTAGGCTTCTGGCTTGGTGAAAAGTTTCCTTTATCTCCACTGTATTCATTGTCTGAATCATAGTCCTAGGAATATCCTGCAATTGGCTTTCGTGGATCAATAATTGCCCATGGTTCAATAAAATCTTCATCTTTTAGAGTTGGGCCTTGGGTTGAACTCGAACTTGCTTTTGGGTTTTGAGCTTTTATCCAAAACTATTTATCTGATACCAGCTTCTGTCCATAATCAAATGGATATGTCTCCCATGGCGCATCTTCATATGCTTTGGGCCATATTTCTTTTGGAAATTTTCCATTTTTTTGAAACAAAAATCTTTGAAACTCCCGCCATCAAGAAAAGCTATCGACATCAGATATCAAATGATGAACCATTAAAAACATAAATGTTTGATAATGATTGAAGCTGGGAACTATTTTAAATTCTTCTTTGATCTTCAAAAAAGGCCTATGAAAGATGATAATGGAGTGACATCCTTCAGGAGATGCTACTCGTTGAGTGAATGCTTCAGTATTTAGCCATGATCTCCATCTTGAAATTTCCTGAAACCATTTTAGAAAAGTGACGAAATATGGATTTGATCTCTTTCCTTCCTTTATTAGCTTGAGGTATCTTAGCAGTGCTAGAGGTTCCAAATTAAAGGCTATCCAATATAAATGGCACAAGTACTAAAATAAGATTAATAACTCTCTAGGCTAGTAAAAATTTTATTCAAGACTCTGGTCAAGAAAATTAAAAACACAAGAGAATGGATATTTAAAGTGAAAACCTAATTTCTAAAAAAAAAAATAAGACCATAATTTCTAATAAAAAAGGGCTGGTATTCAAAGATCTATTTGGATGCGATATTGGTTAGGGTTGTTGTAGAAATGTAGAGGGATAGTTCATGTGGAATTCCTTTTTCAAGGTATTTATTTGGGTCTTGTAGTTGAAACATAAGGATCATAGGAAGGATCTTTATTTTAAAAGGATTTTCTATGGCACAGAAGATTAAGGGTCTACTCAAAAGATCAGGAATAAGATTGCCTTCTCCTTTGATATGTTCCATCTTGAAGTCATATTTACTAAACCATTCCTTCCATCTTAGCAATTGAGGATGAGGAAGAGTCTTCCTTTTAAATTTTAACATTTTTAGAAAGGATGAACAATCCATGATGGCCTTAAAATGATGTCCCATCAAATGGAATTCAAACTTCATTATTCCATATTTGACTACAAAAAATTCTTTAAAGGTTGAGTGGTAATGGCATTCAGTATAAGAAAACTTTCCACTTGCATAAGCCCAAAATCTCCTTTTCTTTTGACTATCTTCTTCTAGTAGAATCGCTCCCCAAAATTAATCACTCGCATATATATGCAAAATTCTTTTTTTATCAACAAGAATTTGCAAAGTAGGAAGATTTTGAGTATCTTTCTTTAGCTGGATAACTACCTTTATTTGTTTATCAGTCCATGGGGGAGGATCTTTTTTTTTAACAGCGCTATTAATGTTGTTGTCATCTTTGTTAAATGAGGAATGAAGTCCTTGAGATAATTCAAGATTCCCAAAAAATGTCTAATTTGTTTAACAGAGAGATTATCTTCTAGAAACTTTTACAATTCTGAGGTAATGTGAGGACCAGGTTGGTAACTTCCATCTTTGAACTGCATCCTAAGAAACTCTATTTCTTCTTTTTCAATGTGCATTTTTGTTGGAGAGAGCATTATTGTCCACTAGTAATGGTGGTTTGGAATACAAAAGGCTATTTTGTATCTGTCTTCCTCCTTTATTCCAAGCTGCCAGAATCCCGCCTTCATATCAAATTTTGAAAAGACTTTAGCTCCCGCCAAAAAGGTAAATGGTGAAGATATTTTTGGTAGAGGAAATATATTATCCTTTAGAAAGAAATTCAAGGGTTGATAGTGAATTACCAATCTTTTCATTCCTCTAACTTGTTTAGATCTCTTGTTAACATAAAAAGCTTGGCATGCCTATTCAAACTTTGTGGGTTCTATTAAACCTTGATTTTCCAATTAACTGCATTCTTCAATTACCAGCTTGAAGTCTGAAGGAGTCATTCCTATATGAGTTGCCTTTGAAGGATTAATATCCTCATTTTGCAATTAAAAGGCAACGATGAAGAATTTAGGATTTTTCCAAAAAGGAAATGAGCATTTATCAATAAATTGCATATGAAAGTCAGCACTGCATTATTGTAGCTAATACTTATGAATTGGATGAAAGTTGGTTGGTTTTAAGGTTTGGTCAATGGTGAGAATTCAAGATTTTATGGTGAAAGTTTAAAAATACTTCTTAACTTTAAGTCCATTTAGAAGAATTTGAAGATTTTTACCTTTCCAATAGACATCAAATCTGAGAACAAAGTTTTTTCCAGACAAAGAGGATCCAAGAATATTTGTCCACACATGACATCCTAAAAAGAATTAGATTTTTATGGATTGTTTGGTTTTATAGATGGTTTGAAATAGCTCTCCATTTGCTACATAGAAATACTCAGAATGATTTTTCCAGTATTATGTTAGAAGAGCATTTGTGTTTAAGATGGTGGTTCTGGCTCTAGTATCTATAAGGGCAATGAGTTTTATAGGTTTGGAGAAGTTTGTTGGATAGATTTGGATAGGGGCTAATGGTATCGGGTGATTTTCACGAGTGAGTGCTATAATTTTGTCAAATAAGAATTGTTGAGAATATAACAGTGCTTCATCTTCAGAGTCAGAAATATCTGAATTTGTTTCATAGCATACAATAAAAATGAAGTTTGGTGAAGGCTCATCTTCTTCAGAGAAAAGTGATTTAATATCAGTATTCTCTAATTCAACTGCTGTGATTTGCTGGATTTGTTGGATCATTCTTGCTACCTTTTTCGTCTTCTGAGGAAAATTTCTAGCAGAATGTCCCGTCTTTCTATAGTTTTAACATTTATCTATATTTTTGTTTCCTCTAAATTTTCTCTTCTTGTAATATTTCCATTTCTTCAGTTTACCTTTTCTTTCACGTCCTTTTATTTTGTAGAAATGGGGTTTCTTTTTCCTTTATGAGCATTCACATGATAGTCAGAGTCTTTGCATTTGATTTGCAAGTTAGGCCCTTCACATGATAGCTTTTCAAGTGGATTATTTTTACTTCCAAAGTACAACTTGATAACTTTCCTTTGTTCACAAAGCTGGGAGTAAGCTTGAATCATGACCTGATACAAATGCCCTAAAGGAACATCTCCTATCTTTTTGGTTCATCTGCTGTAAAATATAGAACATCTTTGTGCAAAGGATTTCAAGAATTGAAGCTAAAAAGACTTACTTCAAATCTGGATTACTTGTTCCTCCCAATTAATAAAATTTTCCAGATATATTTTGAAAGTGTCTATTTAGATCCTTCATTTTTAAAGAATGACACTTCATTTGATAAAATTCTTTTCTGGTAATTTCTAAATTATCATCCCATTTTCCTAAAAATTCATAATGCAAGAATCCTAAGAATTCTTCAACAATTTCAACTGCAATCAACTGTGCTTTTGCATAGATATTAAGTCCACCATACCAATTTGGCAATTTCTCTACCATTTTAGGAAGAACATTTTAGAGAACATCTTTCAAAACAGTTTATGGTAAAAGTATTTGACTATTAATCTATGCTTTAAACTCTAAGAATTTGCTTCTATATTGAGCTGGAGAAACATCATCTAGAGTAAAATAGCCTACAAAGGTTGACTTGTTTGAATGCCCAGAATTTTAATGTCATCCTGAGTCTTCAGTGCTCATCTCTTCCGTTGGCTCCTCTACATGAGGGGGAGGACTCTTTTGTTCTTATTCTTGAAGTTTGAGTATCAGCCATAAGTTGAAAAGGAATTTCATCTTCTTCTTTAGAGAATTCAGTCTCATAAAAAAGACTGATGGTAGATAACTCTCTGTGGTTAAATTAATAGTAAAATTGGGCATAGCCTTATTTGCACGTTCTCTTAGAAATGAAGTGATTGGATTCATCATCATCATTCCAGGAGGTTTTTTTTTTTTGGCTTTTATTGATTATGTAGAGGATGAAGAGAGTTGTATTTTTTCCAAAGATGGTTCCTTTGCCCTTTTAGGTTGTGGAAAATGATCTATTTTTCCTTTCTTTATGGAAAAACCTGTGGTTGGTCTTATGGATTATAGCCAGGGGGAATATTCAAGGAAGAGGAAACAATGAGAAATAAAGGTTGCTTTGACTAGCTTGGCATAGGAAAGGGATTGTATAAGGATCCAAAAGGATCACCTTTTATGGCGAAGATGGTGCTTAGTATTTTTCTACTCAAATCTCTTTCATGTTCTGCAATTTGAGTTTTCAGATGTTGAATGCCAATCTTTTTCATTTGAATACTGTTTAAAGTGCCTTTTATTATCAATGATCTGCATTAATTCTTCATGCTTCTTGTCAATCTGTTTGATCAACTCTGTATGAATTGATCTCATCTCTCTTTTAAAATTAGAAAAAGGATTTTCAATATGTTTAGCCTATCCGGCTGCATCATTAATTTTTTCTTCCATTCTCCTAAGCATCTGATTTTGGGCACAAGCATTTTGAGTCTACCAATTTAGAACAGCTTATGTTGGAATAGTCCTTCTAAGTCTTCCATCAGCAACAACAACATTCGAATTTAGGACAAAAGGTTGGGTGGTCTTTTAGCTGTCTATTTCTTGGGTTAATGGTGGAAAATCTGCTGGTTGAAACATGCAGATCTCTGGTATGGATTTTGGTTGAATTGGTGATTCTAGGCTTTATAGTAAAATGGGTTTTTCTTTCTTAACCCATTTTAAAGTTTGTTTGTAACAGGGTAAATGTAACATCTCTTCCTATTGACACCATCTTTGTGCATTATCGCTGTATAATAGCACATCAAAGGCACCAATAGGGAGGAACGTAACCTAAAACTAACCTCCTTCAGATGATCAATTCATTATTACTTAAAATAATCATAAGTAATACGCGACATAACAACTAGTCTAATTAGTCAATAACTATTTAAAATATTTATAGAAGATGGCAAGATAGACATTAACTTCAAATACATATCTTAATATTGTCCATAATACTAATATTTAAAAGTACAAGTCTCTCTCCCTCTCACACAATACACTTGGTATTAGATTAAACTTTTGCATGCACTTTCAAAGCTCATACACTAATTTATTACATGTACTTTCACTAAATTGCTAGCAACCATTTTGAAGTCTTGACTTCACTTCCATGCTCATGACATTAGCAGCTACTCTGTAAAAATTATATTAGGAGAGTGGTGAGTACTTCCGATAAAATACTTAGTGAGTGAACCACAAAGGAAAGTAACAAATGGTATAGGAAAATGAGAAGGAAACAAATTGTGGATTCATATAAATGTACTCAGTTCAATGGTGGTTTGTATTATCTTCGGTCATCAATTTATTTCAAAAAATTATTTGTGTTGCATTTCTTTATATATTTAACTATCCTAATGTATTCACAATTTGAAATAAATTATCATCATTTCAGAAATTAAGTAATATCAATTTACACAAAAATATTTTGCAGCAAGTCATTTATATAGAGTAGTCCACAATAATATAAACCTTAATAAAATTACTTACTGCAATAGAAAGTCATAACTTCACGAAATAATTCATCATAGGAGCAGTATCAGAGTAAACTACACACATATCGTAATGACATCGGATATAGTGTGGACCAACACTACATCGAAAGTAATATAATAAAGTCAGTATGCATACGACGACTTAAGTGTGATCAACACTTAAGCTAATAAATTTATATATCTCATTTCTGTCAATTTCCCTCGAATGCCAAACCTTAGATAAAATATGTATCCGGCCTACGCAACGGCTATACATATATTCTAGGCATGGTCTTATATCTACAGGATAAAATGTGCACCTGGCCCCAGGCATCGGCCATACACACTTACCAGCCCCGTCATGTCCCAGACATGGTCTTACTGTCATCCACTTACAGTGTTTACTCATCGCTCTTACTACACAAAATGCATTCGTCAAATGCTTGTTGATAAATACTATATATTTTCATATACCAGAATTTACCTCTCATATATATACCAAATATATATTTTATGTCGACATTTGTACTTTGAAACATTTCCTATAATTAATTCTTAGAATAATTCTTTTCAAATATTCTATAATTCAAATGTCTCTCAATACAAAAAAATGATCTTTTAACCGAAATGCACATAAATATTAGAATATTTAATAAAAATATTCTTCTCACCAGAAACATATATTTATATATAAATGACTTACACAAATTACTCATTATAATTCTTAAAGGCATTTAGAAAATACCTTAAATGCATTACCTATTACTTATATCTGATCTTGATAATTTAATATTAATCACTTCTATAATCTTAAATAATATTTTATGTGATTAGAATTATTATAAATTTAAGGTATACTTTATTTACTAATGATATTATTAAAATTATCAGTCTTATTATAATTATTAGGTTGTGCACCCAATAACATAGACTCGAGTGTAATTTTACAACTCTTTCCTCTACTTGACAAGTCACGTCTCTTGTATATAAATGTTCATTTATTATGCCCACCATCTTGCATTTTCACAATCGATCCAACTAATAATTTCCACGTTCTCACTCTTCCATTAATAATTTTTGCCTAAAGATTTAATTATATATTCTTGAGAACTAAATTCCTATGGTATATATATATTCAGTTTATTTCTTTCTAATGTTTCCTTTAGCTATCATTTAATAAGTTATGCATGTATATAATTTTATGGTTATACTCTTGTGAATTAAATTCTCTTTGTTATATATAAATAAGATTTCTTCTTATTTCAAAATAAGAGGTATGACATGGTTTAACCAAATTTAGTGTAGTTCCATTAACTCATTACTGGTAATTAATACATATGTATGTAAATTTGGTTCTCTAGTTTAAACTCAAGTTCAAAGGTTGTCTTCGAATTTGCAAGCTTCTAACCTAGACCTTACAGGTTCATAAGATTCCAACATACTAGCACAATATCTTATCAGTACTTAATAATTTAATGCACAATTCGACTCCCAATCGAAATGACTTCGACTTGTATTCATTATTTAGCATATTCAATAACACTTATGAACCTATTTAATCATCAACAAAGCTGTACAAAACTTAGACCCAAAACCTTTATTTGTTCAGCTGCTCTAATTATATTTCATGGAAATGTACTCTCAAATAATTATGTCAAAGCAAAAAGGCAATAAATTAATGGTTCATATAGGTTGCTAAGTGAGAAAAGCATTACCAAAACTAGCTACGCACCTAAGTCACCGAAATTAACTAGGCACTCAACTCCCCAAAAGTTCAATTCAAGGGCCAAGTGCTAATTGTTTACACAAAATTTCTGTACCAAAATAAACCTACAAGTTTCCTCTTTTTTTTTTCTTGTTATGTTCTTAATATGGTAAAGTAAAATCAAGTCAGCTCTTAGGCTATAATGCACATTTCCTTTCCATTTATTTTTGTGTTCTGTTTTTACACATCTTAACTAAATTATTCAAGCTATAGTCCCCCACCTTTCACTCATAAAATTCTGCTGCGAAACTCACCTTAAACAGCAGCAATACACACATTATTCTGCTGAAAAAATCACATTAAATAGCAGCAAAACACACCTTATTTTACTGCTAAACTCACATTAATGATAGCAATTCAATTGACAGTAAAAATTTCGAGATTTTAGTGACTCAAGAAGGATTGTTTGAGTATGATCCAAATGGTAACTGCTCAACTAAGTTCTCAAAGAAACAACACATGAAACAATGGATTTCGGGACTGTTAAAGAATCAGAATTCAGCAGCAAACTTAATATAATACAACAGCAATTTAATGTCTTCAAAACTATAAGGTTTATGGTAGTTCAACTTAATAGAATAGCTAAGTTTGTTGTGATATATATGTATGTTGTTTTGTAACTACTTATACATATCTCTTGTAACCACTTCTATCCTGTTTTATTAATAATATATATACAGAGGGTGTGCCTCACTTTGAGGTCATTGAAGATCACCCGTTTTCA
>CATIWK010612963.1:0-11899 GCA_949634005.1 Mallotus japonicus | reverse complement strand
ACTTGATGGCCTTAGAATGAATTAACTATTCAAGTAATTATCATAATATAAAATGATAATGAAAAATGCCTCTTTATTAATAAAATGATAAAGTCAAAACATGGTCATACATGATTGACCTAGTGCATATCACTAACAATACCATCTTAGCATTTCCTCATCTACCCTAGATTCAAATATATCAGACTTCACCTGTTCTCGTGGAGCCATTGACACTCCTCAATTTACGATATACAATAGAAGCGGCTAAGAGTAAGGGAAAAAGATTTGTCACTTGGGAAATATGAAGATAACTCTCTCTGAAGAAAGCAATGTGCAACAAGAAGAAAGCAAGAATTGTAGAAGGAGAGACACACTGAGCCAAATTTACCAAAGCAAACAGTGACCTTTTCACTCAATCATGGATTCAATTTATAAGCACGAAGAGAAGGTTCCAGATGGACTTCATCTGCCCCCATCCTTTCACATGTGCATCTCCTTCCTCCAAGGGTATAATCGCCATCACACTCTTGTATTTAAGAGTCATCATTAGCACGGTTCTCCAGTCTTGTCCTTTCCTTAGACATGACCCTCTAGCTGCCCATATAGCGTAATGCACGCCACGTTCTCTGACACATGATCATACAGGACAATTTCAAAATTCAAAAGACAGAAATATCAACAGGCGCAATGTTTGCACTTCCCCATACAAGAATAAGCTTGTCGAAGGCTGCCGGGCCTAACAATACCGAGAGACCTTATGGTCGAAGGTGGCCGGGCCTAACAATACTGAGAGACCTCATGGTCGAAGGCTGCCGGGCCTCACAATACCGAGAGACCTCATGGTCGTACAAAGTCTCGAGCACTAAAAACTCCAACGACGGCTGGTTCCGTCAGATTTATTTGACGGGTTAATCCTCAGGTCGTTGTATAACACCGAGTAACATCTCTTATGTATCAATTAAGTCCAGCTGGCACTCTTTTCTTTCTACGAAGCAACAATGACACTCTGAGTTTCAGCAACAAGCATCCCAAATATTTAATGACTGAGGCTGGCCACCTCAGGTCATCCTGCAATGCTCAGAATGCTCCGACTCTTCAACATTCAGAACACTCGGACATAAATATCCGAATAGACTTGCGGGATGGACTCTTGATACCCTACAGGTATATTCCCATTCTAATTAATAAATATCTTCCTAAATATTAGTAACTTGCAGCATAAGAAGTCCAAATTCCAAAAGGAAAAGGAGTCCCTCATTAGGAAAGACTCCCAAATCAGGAAGCAACTAATCCAGATAGAGACATATCCTATTAGGAGAAGGAGTCCTACTCTTCTCAGGTTTGAGTATCTTATCCTCTATAAATACTCCTTCCCTCCCTTCACATTATTCATTCTATTCAATTCTATTCTTCTAGCTCTTATTCTCTCTTTATCTCTCTAAATTCTCTCTCAACCTGTCCTGACTTAGGCATCGGAGGGTTTGTGGGGGAAACCCCACCTCTCACCTTGCTTCTCTATTGGTTGCTTGACTCGCAGGACTCAGAGATTCCGGAATCAAGTTATCACCATCTTTTATAACTGATCAACTGAAGAGAAATGGGTGGAGAAGTAAATGTAGTTTGTGTTACAGGAGGGTCTGGTTAGATAGCATCACGGCTTGTCAAATTCTTGCTCCAAAGTGGCTACACTGTTAAAGCTACTATTCGTGACCCAAGTAAGTCCCTCACCTCCTTGCTCTTTCCCCCTACAAGCTCAACTAGATCATTTGTTAATCATGGTTTTTCTTGCATGTTTTGTCTTTTGACTTACGGGTTTGATTATTTAGTAGCTGTTATGTGCTTGTGCTTCTAATTTTTATCAATCTAAGTATAACCTTTTTGCTTTGTTGATTGTTTGCAACAAATTTTCAAAGAATTTAATTTCTTTTTAAAGTTCCTGAAGTGGATATTAATTATTTTATGTTCTTTAATCTTCTTGTCAAAAATTGATTCTAGTGAGTCTAATTTGGACTGTGTAGCCAAACACTGAATTCAAATATATTGGGTATAATCAAAAACCAAAAATTAGTATAAGGTAAAAAAGGAGAGGAAGAAAGAGTGTGATTGATTGCAAGCAAATTAGTTTATTAGTTAATGGGTAATGTGAAATTTAGTGTTTGCTTTCTCCAGCATTCTCTTTTCAGTAGAACATTCAGTTCTAGTCTTTAAACACCCATTTCAGCTCTGTTTCAATATGTGTTCTATATCCCGGATGATCAAAAGAAAATGGCACACTTATTTGGACTTGTTTCGCTAAGAAACAAAAATAAGAGTAAAACGAACATAGAAGAAAAGACACAGAGGTTTAATAAGGTTCGGTAATTTGCCTATATCCTCAGGAGTAGAGTGGCCGGAGCGTTTTTCATTAATTAAAAAATTGTGCATGCTATGGTTATAAATATATATAAAAGATGTACGGTACATGTATTATAAAATTCAATTCAGTCCAATATAATTTGTTTGAACTGAGTCTTCTCAAAATTTTTATATATTAACTAATTAGGTCTAGTTTATCAAATCTTATAATATATAATATATGAATTGGTAAAGATTAAATTTAAAATTTTTATTTTTAGGAATAAATATTTAATTTAGAATATAAATTAAAAATAAGAAAATAAAATATAGAAAATATAAAACTAAATCAAAATGATCAATTATTTATTAAATTTTAGAACTAAAAAAAAAATAAGTTCCATTCATTCAATTTTTCTATATGACTGAACAGCACTTATGTATATAACTAAATAATGTAAAATTTTAAAAATTAAATTTTTTATTTTTAATTTTACATTTATAGATATTAAGAGAGATATTGACAATCTTTAAAAAAAAAAAAAAAAGAAGAGAGATATTGACAATTGATAGAAAAATGTTTCTAAAGGTTCACGGCGATGTGAACGTTTGAAGCTCATCGGACGCCACCCTGACCTGCTCTTCCTCATGGATTTTCTTAGTCACAAAGAGATGTTTGCTCCCAAATCATCTGCCAAGCCTACGTATGCGGAAGCAGTTCAGAGATCCACTATTTGCACATCAGATGGTACAACTGTCGGCGGTTCTTCCTCTGAAGCTACCTCTGCCACTAATAAGGGCGGATTCATTGCTGTCAAGATAGATCAAAATCTTTATGAACAAAGATTATCTATTTGTAAACATGCTCTTATTGCCCGCATAATTTTATCCAAATGAGATACTCCCTGGAAGCTTGCAGATTTAAAGTCGAAGCTCACCGGAGTTTGGAACCTTTCAGGTAACTGGAAACTGATCTCGCTTGGCCGAGGTTATTATCAGGTCATTCTTAATTCTACCGAGGAGAAGAAACATGTTTGGGGAAGAGGTGCAGTGGCCTTGAAACATGGATTTCTGCATCTGTAGCATTGGCTTCCAGATTTTGATCCCACAGAGCAAAAATCAGCCAATACTCAGCTTTGGGTTCGTTTGTTCGTCTTCCATGGGAATATTGGCATCCATTGCTGGCGGAGTTAGTGTCCCTATCAAAATTGATGCTGCAACGATGAACGGTGAATTCGGTCATTATGCTCGCATCTTGGTTGATGTAGACATGTCGACACCATTACCGTTAAATTTACTGGTGGAACGTATTGGCAAGAGTTTCTTCATTGACTTAGTTTATGAAAATGTGCCTTCATTCTGCAAACTATATTTCATAAACTGTGCCTTCATTCTGCAAACTATGTTCTAATATTGGACATGATTCCCAGGCTTGTCGTTTGGGTAAAAAGTCTGATAATTCCAGAAATGATAAGAAAATCGGGAAGCCAAAATCACAGTTTGAGGTCCCGAAAAACATAGAGATTGTCTTACCTACAGATCACATTGATTGTAGACCAGTTTTGACTGCTCAGAAGGTCATGGTTCATGCTGCAACTGATAATGCTGTCGCTTTGCGGGTCGATCGCTTTGCGGGTCGATCGTTGAATATGTATTTAATTCAATATTTACCTTAAAAAATTCATTTGACAAATTTCAAAAGTTTAACTTTAAGATTAATGTGTCTTATATATTTCTAAGTTTGACATTAGTTGAACCTAACTATTAATTTATAAAATATTTTAAATGGATTAATTAAAATAATAATTTTGATGTAAATTTAATTTTATTATTTAATAAAAAAATTCTGCACTTTATTATATGGCTCGTGTTGTTATTTTTGTATCTAGTTCACCTAAAATATTTATAGATTAGTAATTACATTCAATTTATGTCATATTTACAAAAATACAAGACACATAATTTTAACTTTAACATTAAAATTTTGGAAAACTTTTTAAAAAAGGGCTTTATTAATTTTTTATATTTTCTTATATATATTGAAAATTTTGATAATTTCTTATTTCTACTCACATAGTTTTTATATCTCTTACCATCTATGGATGAAAAATTAAAAATTAAATTAAATAATTTTAAATTTATATTCATAATTATTTAATCATATACATATTGAGTACTATTCAATTATAATTGAAAACTTTAATAGATGCAATTTAATTTTTAAAATTTTAATTTTAAAAATAAATGGTAATTTTGATTTGATTTCCAATGAAAAAATTATAAAATTTATTTTATTTTTTATTTTTAAGGTAAATATATAATTCAAATTGAATTAAATTGAAAAATTTTAAAATTAAAAATAAAAAATTTAAATATGTATAGTTAAAATTTTTTATGTGTTCAGTCTTTTACTTTTACTTACACAATTTTCATACCTCTAATTATTATATGTGTAAAATTAAAAATTAAAAATAAAAAATTAAAATTTATTAATTTTTTAAAACTACATTCATAATTTTTAATTTATATTTTAAAATAAATATTCGTTTCCTAAGAATAGAAATTTTAAATTTAATTTTTATTAATTCATATCTTATATATTGTAAAGTTTGACAAAATGGAGTTAATTAATCAATATATACAAGTTTGGGTGTATTAGTTAAAAAATGAAATTTTGAACTGTATTGAACTTTGTTGTAAAGGGAATTTGGGCTAATTGACTGAATATGCAATAACAATTTTCAAAATAATAGACGGGTGTTTTAGCTTCTCTGTAGATGCCCATTATTTTGAAATATATATAGAACCTGTGGAAAGCTCGTTGTGTCCAGGCAACCAGATTTGATGCCTACATGTGAAACGCATGTGGATGCTAAGCAGTGAGGGCTTCTATATTCGTAAAAGTCTTCAATTCATTGAAGATGGTTTATATGGAGCTAATAGGCTGGGCCCGTTTTCAACTCAAATTTGTCTTTCCAACTTAAATTGTTAATCCTTTTTTTTTTTGGTCTGTTTTCTATATGCTGGAATCTTCAAGAAATATTGCAATCTAATTTCCAATCTTGAGTTTTTTTTCTTTTTAACTATTGTAATGCTATGTGAATTTATTTAATAGTATTTTTCCATGTATGCACGTCAAGGATTTCCAAATTAAAATTTTAGATTTGTTGATGTCAGAGGAAAGTTTAGAATATGATATATAGTTTTCCTTTATGAGAACAAAGCAAGGAATTTTCAGTTTGAGTAAAGTAAAATCAAGGCATTTGTAGCTCACAAGTATGAGTTAGAATCTCATAGAATTCGTAAAGTATGAGTTAGAATCTCATAGACTTCGCAAAGTATGAGTTAGAATCTCATAGACTTCGTATGGAAGGCACAAACAGTTTGGCCAGCTTCTTTTAAATACTGTCATTTCACTTCCTGCCATTTCATCCTTGTACACTCTCAAACACACATACCTATAGCATTTTCTTCTCACTCCAAAAAAAAAAAAAATGGCCGAAGGAGTTCTCTTCGATTTTGCTGGGGGAATCATTAAGAAGCTGGGTTCCCGCGCCCTCTAAGAGATAGGAGTCTGGTGGGGGTGTCAATGATGAACTCGTGAAACTTAAGAAAACAATTTCCACCATCCGTGATGTCCTTCTCGATGCTGAGGAGCAAGAATCACATAACCATCAGGTCAAGGGCTGGCTGAAGGAGCTTCAAGAAGTTGTTTATGAAGCAGATGACTTGCTGGATGACTTTGCTACTGAAGCTTTGCGCCGTCAGGTGATGACTGGAAATAGAATGGCTAAGGAGGTAAGCCTTTTCTTTTCCCATTCAAATCAACTTGTTTATGGTTATAGGATGGGATATAGAGTTAAGGCCATTAGGCAGAGACTTGATGAGATTGAGGCTAATAGAAAGTTTCATTTAGAGGTTCGTAAAGATGAGAGACGTTTAGGAACCAAGGTCAGAGATACTGAGTCCTCTGTACCTGAAGTCGTTATTGGGAGAGAAGAGGATAAAAGGGCAGTCATAGAATTTTTGTTGGCTCCCAATTCTGAGGAGAATGTGTCAATTATATCCATAGTTGGAATAGGGGGACTAGGGAAGACCACACTTGCTCAACTCATTTTCAATGATAAGCAAGTTAGTGATCAGTTTTAGTTAAAAAAGTGGGTGTGTGTATCAGATCCATTTGATGTCAAAAATATTTTGGGTTCTATAATAGGTAAAAATTCAGGAGCCTATGATCTAGAAACATTGAATTCTGAAGTTAGAAATATGATCAATGGTAAAAAATATTTCTTGGTGTTAGATGATGTGTGGAATGACAATAGAGAAAAATGGGATAGTCTGAAAAAAATTATTGATTGGAGGTGCAAATGGAAGTAAGATTTTAATAACTACACGCTCTAGAAAAGTAGCTAAGCTAACAAGCATGAAAGCATATGCTTTGGAAGGTCTATCTGAGTCAAAGTCTTGGACTTTGTTTTCTCATGTAGTGTCTAAAAGTAGGGAAGAATTAGAGAATGATGATGTGAAAAATATTGGAATGAAAATTGTCAGAAAGTGTGCTGGTGTCCCCCTTGCAATAAAGACTATTGCGAGTGTTTTGTTCTATAAAGATGCAAGAAGTGAGTGGTCTTCCTTTTTAGGAAATGAAATGTCAAAAATATCCCAAGATGAAAATATCATTTTACCAGCACTTAAGTTAAGCTATAACAGTCTTCCATCGCATTTGAAGCATTGTTTTGCATACTGTGCATTATTTCCGAAAGACACTAGGATTTATGTGAAAAAATTGATTCAACTTTGGATTGCACAAGGGTTTATCACTGTTGAGTCATCAAATTCAAGTCAGTGTCTTGAAGACATTGGAGTTTAGTATTTTATGGAATTGTGGTGGAGGTCATTTTTTCAGGAAGTGGAAAGGGGTGAATTGGGGGTGAATTTGGCAATTACTACTTTAGTTGCAAAATGCATGATTTGATGCATGACCTTGATACTTTACTTGCTGGGCAGGGATCATTATTTTAAATGAAAAAGTGAAGAACATAGAAAATACTGCATTCCATGTGGCAATTACTGATGTGTCAAAAGAGTTGTCAACAGTTGTCTTAAGCAATGCAGTAAAGTTGCGAAGCTTTCTTTGTGTAGATTTTCGCTATATTGAATTCGAAAGAGTAGAAGAAATTCAAGAAGTTATGTTTTCAAAATTTAAATGCTTACAAGCATTTTATTTGTCCCCTTCTCCTTCAATAACAAAAATTCCTTCTTCTATTAAAAATCTAAAACATTTGAGATATCTTGATCTTTCCCGTAATGATCAAATCCAAACACTTTCAAATTATATTAGCCAACTACAAAATCTGCAAGTGCTTAATGTGTCACAATGTTTGAATCTCAAATCACTGCCAAAGGATACTAAAAAGCTTATTAATCTAAGGCATTTGTATTATGAGGGATGTTGGAGTTTGGATTACATGCCGCGTGGGCTGGGGCAACTGATTTCCCTTCAGACCTTGTCACTGTTTGTAGTGGGGAAATATAAGAAGAAGAAGAAACATGGTAGAATAGAAGAATTGAATCAGCTAAATAGTTTGAGAGGAAGTCTCCATATTAAAATTTATGGAGACCTTGTCACATCAGAGTTGAAGGCTTCTGCGGCTATTTTGAAAGAGAAGCAACATCTTCAATCATTGAGGTTAGAATATGAATATAATGATGACGACGAAATGTCATTGCAAAATCTCCAACCACACCCAGCTCTTAAAGAGTTATTTGTGATTGGATACAGAGGCATAAGGGTCTCCACTTGGCTTTCTTCCCTCACAAATCTAGTTCATCTTCATATTTTCGATTGCGGGAGGTGTCAGTATCTCCCACCATTACATCAAATCCCTACTCTTGAATCATTAGTTGTTTGTCAACTATATGATTTAGAGTGCATAGAAATGGAGAATTGGCTAATAAGTGGAGGAGAATCATCAACTTCAACTTTTTTCCCATCCCTAAAGTCTTTCCAGCTCTTTGTTTGTCCGAAGCTAATGGGATGGTGGAAGAAGATAGCCATAGCGGATGATGATGATGATAGTGACAATGATTCAACAGTCATATCACTCCCAAAGCTACCGCAATTTGCTTGTCTTTCCAAATTTACTTGTTGGGACTGTCCTAAGTTAAATTGGTTGCCTCTTTGCCTCTTTTCCAAATTTACTTGTGGGGGAAATAAGCGTGCAAGTTTGGAGCATATACTGAATACGACAACTTCAATTTCTTCTTCTTCTTCTTCTCCAGGGGTTACTCCACCTCTCTGTAAATTGAAGGGGCTGGAAATTGGAAGCATTGAAGATCTCGAATCCGTACCTGCTGGACTGCAGCATCTCTCGTCTCTTCAAAAATTATCAATTAGGATATGCCCAAATTTATCTTCTCTTCTGCCTCAAGATCAAGATAAATGCTGCATCGTTAACCTCTATGCGAGAATTATCCATTTATGGATGTCCCAAGTTGAAGGAAAGATATGGAAATAAGTTTGCTCAAAATTGGCATACCATTTCTCACATCCCAAATATTAAATTTGATGACACTGAAATCCAACGGTAGGGTCAATATCTACTAGACATGGAACACTCTTCTAAAAGTTAGTGCTTCTGCATCTTCTCTGCAAATTCCTCAACTTTTTCATTTGTTTAAAATTATTAATGTTTTGAAATTAGAAGTATTAATTTGAATCGTTTGATTGATTTCTCAGATTCATCCACTGATTCACCATAATTCTGAAATTTCCTTCCATTAAATGGGAAACTGATTCAAGAATATTGCAATGGTGGGCTTCGTGCATTTTTCGTTTTATTTTAAATTGTAATTGGCTAGTCAACGTTCAACATTAATCTTCTGATGAGCGTAATCATCTTATTTAGCGATAACACTTTTGCCAACACTTACATCATTTTTCTTTATTTATTTACAGAAAAATTAATCCAGGAGCCCTTGGTCTTGGGGCGCAGCTATAAGTATTCATATGTGTGTTTAGAAAATTTAATCATTATTCTTTATTCATTTGCAGAAAATTTAATCCAGGAGCGTCTTGGTCTTGGGGCGCAGCTACCAGTATTCATTGTGTATAGGTGGTGATTGACAATGGAATCATCCAAGTCACTTTGTCAAGTCCAGAAGGTGATGTTATTGGAATTAGATACCAACAATTTCACTTATTTTTCAAGGCTGGCTGTCTATTTTGACGTAAAATTATAATCCAAGAATATTGTAAGTTTTACATTCATGTTTTCTCAATAGCTTTTGTGATATATTTTCTTAAAAATATCCATTCTGCTGATTCATGATTTACTTCAACTTATGCCTATTGTTTTTTGTACGTTTTGTGCAACTAACGAAGATGGCTCTGTATGCATATATGTTTTGTGTGTAACTGGAGGATCAGGTTATATTGCTTCTTGGCTTGTCAAGCTCTTGCTACAGAGAGGTTACACTGTTAAAGAAACTGTTTCTGATCTGTGTGAGTGTATTAACCGTTCATTTTTTTCAAAAAAATAAAAATAAAATTTTGCAGTTGCTTTTGATCTTAATTTTCAAAGAATTTCTTTAACATTTTTTTTATCTGGTGTTAGAAACAGTTTTACTTTCTTTTCCTTTTCTCTATTTTAGGGACAAATTGCTAAAAATTACTTTTTTTTTTTACCTGAGAGGGGAGGGACAAATTGATAAAAATTACTTGATTTTGAAATTTTTTTTTTGTTATCGTATCTTCTGGTAATTGAATTTCTCCATTTTTGTATAAATTAAAGTTTTACATCTAATGGATTGTTTGTATGCTTTTTTGCATAGTAGATAATCCCAATAAAACAGTTCACTTGTTATGCACTTGATGGAGCCAAAGAAAGACTTCACTTGTTCCAAGAAAATTTACTTGAAGGAGCTTTTGAGTCGTTGATGGATGTGAGGGTGTATTTCATGTGGCCTTTCCTGTATCCCTTTCAGCAAATGACCCCTAGGTAAACTTGTTCCCAACAATAACTTCATTCTTCACATTGCAGCATTACTATCAGCTTAATGTCATAGAAAGATTAATTTGATTTACGAGTGTGTGGCAGTTCAATTCTCTGAACGAGTCCAACCCTATTTAAACTCTTCATCCCGCCGCCCTACACCAGGCGCCGCCTTCAAGCCGCCTTGGTGTTTTCTTCCTCGTTTTCATGGCTTATTTGAGCCATAAGGACATGTTTGCTCCTACGATTCCAGCTCCGAACCCTCTTATGCCAAGGCCTTGGAGGGTACATTATCATCTTATGCGAAGATATTGGCATCTGATGGTGCTGAAACATCGAACAAGGGTGGTTTTATCACTATAAAAATAAATCAACAATTGTACGAACACCAACTTCAAGTTTGTCAACATGCTTTGATCGCTCGTCTCGTCCTTGCCAAAGGAGAATCACCATGGAAGTTGGTTGATTTAAAAAGTAAACTTGCTTCCATATGGGGATTGTCTTCTTCATGGAAACTGATTTCTTTGGGTAAGGGTTATTATCATGTGATTTATCATCTGAAACTGAAAAGAATTCTATTTGGAGCCATGGTTCCATTGCCCTCAAACTCGGAATTCTAAGACTTCAACTTTGGCCCCCTGATTTCGACCCATTAGCTCAGAAGCCAACGAATACACAGCTTTGGGTGCGTTTTTACAAGCTTCCTTGGGAGTATTGGCATCCAAAAATTTTAGCATTAATCGCTAATGGTGTAGGTGTTCCTTTAAAAATCGATAATGCAACCATTAATGGCGATTTTGGACACTATGCAAGGGTTCTCATTGACATTGATTTATCGAATTATCTTTTAGAATCTCTTCTTGTGGAACACATTGGAAATTTTTTTTTTTATTGAGGTGGTTTATGAGAATTTACCAGCGTTTTGTTCAATTTGCTCTAACATTGGTCACTCTCAAATTAATTGTAGAATGGGCAAGTCATCTCTGCATGGGAAAAAAGTGGACGTCCACCCTGAGGATTGGACGAAGATGGCAAAAAATCATAATACTAAGAAGATTTGGAAACCAAAAAGCAAGCAAAATGTTATCCCTACGTCAAATTCTTTTGATATACTGCACTCGGCTTTAAAATCCCAAGTGGTGGCTGAAGTTGTTGAGGAAGATTTTGCTGGTGAGGATAATCAGGTTACTGACGCCATGCAGCAATCCCATTCCCACCCTGAACAACGGACAAACCTTTTAATCACTCATCCACCGCATGATGAGGTTGTGCTGAATACGATGCTATCTGATACAACTGTTGTTTTGGATCCAGTCACTGATTTGATTATCTCTGCATGAGATGATATAGTCATTCAAAGTGAGGTCCCAACTATGAGGGAGGCTTCACCGGCTGTTGAGACGTCTTCACTTCCTTGTTTACGGTCTGACCATCCTGATACTGTGGATTTTTTTTTTTGATAAACCAGAATTTTTATTAATACTGTGAGGGGAAAAACCACTTGATCAAAAAGATCAAGTGATGAAAAAACCCCTCCCTAAACTAAGCAAGAGAAAACAACCAACAGCCTAAAACAGAAACAAAACGTT
>CATIWK010612614.1:0-11399 GCA_949634005.1 Mallotus japonicus | reverse complement strand
TGAGAGCTTTGTCTTCTCTCAAATGCAAGAGATCACCTTCTTCTCCCTTAAGAAATAGACTTCTAAGCTTGGTTTCTCTCCTTCCTTCAAGAAAACCACTCCTCTTTGCTCCTCAGAGCTCTTTTCCTCTTCTCTCTTCCTTTGGTTCGTTCTCCCTTCTCTCTAAAACCTAAGTTTTTCTAAAAACCCCAAAAGTTCCCCCCTTTTCTCTCTTCTCTTCTCTTCCCTTTTAAGCTCTCCTACTACCCATCTAATCACCTCTCCTTCTCTCCCCCCAAGCTTGCTCAAATCCACTCATTTTCTCCTCAAAAGATGGTTTTTTGAGTGCTGGAGCAGAGGGTTAGGCGTGGGGGACCCACTTCTCTGCTAATTACATGCTGCATTTAATGCAGCATGCAAGTGGGAGACCAAGAGGTGATCGCCCCTTGCCCAGGAGGGATCGCCTCCTGGGCCTGGGCCCACATGGGCCTAACTGGGCTCAAGGGTCTTGGATTTGGATTTAAGGGGCTAAGCTTTCTAAATTGATTCTTAAGGAATTTTCAAGCTTTCTCTTGCATTCAAATCTCGTTCTCATCATTGGGCTTCGTTGCAGGCCAGCTAAACCGAGCAACCACGGTCCGTCCCCTAATGTGGGCCGGCCGGATCGAGTGTCTACAGTTTGCCCCCTTGGATTTTCAAAAAACTGCATTCATGTATTCAAATTTTTCGAAAAAATAACATGCAACAACACAAACACAAAATAAGCAAGAAAAATAACAACATTCCTAATTCCTGAGCGTCACTCAATAAGCAGACTCTTCATTCAGCAGAAACATGTTTCTTGGGTTTCCTGGTCCAATACTTCACTCAACAATCTAGACTCATCTGGGAAACACAATACCCGGGTCTTTCTAGCCCGATACCTTGCTCCCTGGGGACGTGGTTCTTGGGTTTTCCTGGCTCGATACTCAACAATTCAGATTGCTCTGGGGAACACAGTCCTTGGGTTTTCTTGGCTCGATTCTTGCTCACTGGGGATTCTAACTCTTCAGGTTTTCCTGGCCTGAACAGTTGCTCCACAGGGGATTTTGGTTTCGGGAACTCAAACCCAAACAACCATTCAATGATCCGAACTTCGGGGATTCAAACCCAAATAGTCCACAACTGGGGAATATCGGAAACTCATCAAGTTTGACTCACCATTTACGGGAAACTTTTAATTGATACGGGAACTCGCTGTCATCTCTGGGTTTTCCTGGCCCTGACACTCTACTCAAATGATCCAGACTTCGGGTTTTCCTGGCCCGAACAGTCATTCTTCGATCAAGACTTCGGGGATTCAAACCCGAACAGTCCCTGACTGGCATCCCTTCAATTTTGATACGGGCACTCACACCTTTATCCCGGGTTTCCCAACCCTGGAGGCAGTCCCTTTTTCCTGATACAGGAATCTATGCCTGATGTGTCGTCTTTGGGTTTTCCTGGCCCGAACAGACAGTCCCTTAAGTACTTTTGGTGTGGGAATCTCACGCCTTTATACTCGGGTTTTCCTAGCCCAAGCGGCAGTCCCTGAACTCTGATGCTTAGATCAGAAAATCCGGTAGATGCTTCGATCAGACAACTTCACTGATATATTTTGAAATTCAACCAATAAACACATCACTTCGGGAACTTCGCCCGACCAAACAAACTTTTCGATTGCTCTGAAAAAGAACTTTTCATTTCAAAACTAAAAATTTTTGGGACTCGCCCAAACAATCATTCTGCTTTCAATAAAATTTTCGGAGCACACCCGAAACAAACCACACTTGTTCATATTTCACATTTATCATTTTCGCAAAAATGATTTTTTTTACTATAAATAGGAAAAACCCTATTCACTTTTCACTCTTTTCTCTTTTTCTTTTATTCTCCTTTCTTTCTCTTTCCCGTGCAAAACTCTTTCTTTTTTTTTTTTAACATGGATGATGACAGAACTCCTCCTCTTCCCGCTTGGGACCGCATTCCTCCTCCTGCTCATGCACTACGGAACCTCGGATTCACCAGAGGCGATACAGTTCCTCTTCTTGCAGACATGAGGAGCCATATCTGCACATCCGCCTGTTGAGAGGTTAGTACCTGCTTTTTTTTCTATTTTTTCCTATAAAAATTCATGGGTTAGTGATAGAAATCATTTAATCATCACTTAGGATTAGAAACATGATCAAATGCATGATTAAAATGACGAATTGAACAAAATCATAGCGCAGAACACGTTCTCCGTTTCGTAGAGGCGATCGCCTCTTCGAGGACGCGATCGCCTCCTTGCCAAGAGGCAATTACCTTTTGCTATGGAGACGATCGCTTCTTGTCTATGGAGACTATCTCCTTCTTACTATGGAGACGATCGCTTCTTGTCTAAGGGGCGATCGCCTCCTCTCTTCCAAGAGGCGTTCCCCTCTTAGCCAGGGATAGCACACACTCTGGTTCTATTTTTCTGTGATTCAAAGCATTTAAACGACTAGTTATTAATTCAACTTCCTTGATTTTCTCTTGCAGCATGACGTGACAATGATCAAGGGCGTCGGGAACTTTCACGGAGCTCGAGCCTTCTACAATGAGCTCACTGAAGATCAGAAGGACCAGATCCAAGAGACCGGTTTCGAGGATTTCATCCTTTGTCTCACTGACGAGTAGGGGAAGATGGACTATCACCCTCTACATGCCCTGATGGAGAGGTGGTTTGACACCACGCATACCTTCCCCCTACCCTTCGGGGAGATGACATTGGATCCCGTGTCTTTCGCCTCCATCATAGGGATTATTTGTGCCAGTGATCCTATCCCCTTCAATGTGAGCTTCTATCAGATGTCTCCTGATAAGCTGGCATATACTGAGCACCTCCTAGGCATGATACCAGAGATGAAGGGAACGCACACCTTCAAGCACAAGTTAATTCAGAGCTTCTACACCCAGGAGAGGGTCACAGCTATGATCTCCCCTCGAGAGATCGATCAGGTGGTGCGAGCATTCTTGCTTTATCTTCTTGGCACCACTCTCTTTAATGACACCGCCAGCTCACTGGATCTCATATTCCTGATATCCGTGCAGGACTTGGATAAAGTGTCTTCATATGACTGGGGTAGCTGTGCTTTGGCCTATCTTTATAGGAGCATGGACGAGCTCTCGCGTGGAGCTAAGAGGTTCTACGGCTTCTGGCATGCCGTTCTGGTAAGTTACATCTCACCCTTCCCTCTTTTTTTTTTGATCTTTTCAGCTATCTGCTTCCCAATATCCAACTAACATCTCTCCTTCAATAGATCTAGGCCCTGGAACTGGAGCTGGTCATTGGCGTGATGTGCGTGGGGAACAACTTTCCCGCCCTCAACAGATGGGGAGCTAGTCGCGTCCTGAAGAAGCATTTGACCCGGGTGTACATCCACCATTAGCATCTGAACTCTCTGACACAAGAAGCGGTACCTGAAACATTCAAAACCATATTTAGTAATCTTATCAATTCGATTGACTTACCTGTTGGTTTCTTTCTTTTTTAGATCAAGAGTGACTTATGAGGGCCTGAGGACAGATGGAACATGGAGATGACACGCTCGCAGCCTTTCGCTCAGGCGGTAGCTAGAGAGGCAGCTGTGGAGCACTCTATTCGACTTAAGAGCTGGTATTGGGAGTTTGTTCAGACTCATTTGCTGCAGCGAGTGCCCTTGACCATTGGTTCCACTTCTCAGGTATACCTTCACCTTTGAACTCGTTGTCTTCCTAATCTCTTATTCCTGACACGATTTCCTTGTTTATAGGCCGCAGCGACTGGACCTGAGCCCCGAGTTAGGCCTCAATCATGGGAGAGACCTTATTAGAGACCCTGCATGGATCAAAGTGGGGTTGGTACCTTAACTGGGACACCACAGCGCGAGCCTCCTGCAGTTAGAGTCTCTGATCTGGTTACAGGCCGCCTCGACCATACTCCTGACCCTTTGGTTCGATGTTGGGTTTCTCCTGGAGAGATGTCTCGTCGATTATTGATTCTGGACGAGAGCCTGATACCCTCTTCTTCTCCTGCTGGCACCAACTATGTAAATCCACGTTTCACCTGTTTCTCATATAATTCTCAACATACTCATTAGCATTGCTGACTTGAATTCCAATGCAGATTCCCCTGGAGCAAGGACATTATATGTACCGACTAATTGAGGCTTAGAGGGACTACATGATGGAGATTACTGAGCAGTCGAGGGTAAGCGGGACTTCTCTCACATTCACATATATGCATGTATACATGATTGACTAACCTTTCGAATTGCTTGTATAGGATCGTGACTTGAGGCAGTCTGAGAGGATTGCACTTCTCGAGCATCAGATGGAGGCTCTCCAGATGGATGAGGAAGATGACGAGGATGCTGAGGAGGCCATTGGTGGAGGTGAGCAGCCTGCAGATGCTGTCCAGGCCGGAGGTGATGTTTAGGAGGGAGAGGACTCAGATGGCACAGAGTAGGACTCTCCTTAGCCTAGGATTTTTCTGAACATTTAGCTCTTGCTATAGCAGTCCATTTTGATGTTATAGAAATTTATTTCACACATTTGCATTCTCTTTTTACTGGATGTTTGCTAATTTAATGCAACTGTTTCATATTTCATCTTTTTCTTTATATGCTTTCATGTGTATGTTCCTTGAACTGCCGAATTACACGTCTTACAGTCGAGAATGCTTCATTTTGCCCCCAATTTCCTGCCTATCGCCCTGCTAAAGGGGCGATCGCCTTCTGACTCCCTGGCGGAGAGGCGATCGCCTCTTAGATAGGGGCGATCTCCCCCTCGAGGTTGCGATCGCCTCCTTGGCTTGCTGCAGGCGTCTTTAAATCCCTAATTCTGCAATTCAGCCCCTCATTTCCCCTCTTCATCCCAAAACTTCATTTTCTCTCTCTAAACATTCTAAGAACTTTGAAAATGACTGAAAGGAGCCTCAAGAAGCTACAACCGATCCTAAAGAGCTTGGATGGTGATTCATGGGCCAAACTAACTCCTTTTCACTTGTTGGTCCTCAAGACCTTGCATGCTAGGAGAATCGATTTCTCTTTTCTTCACTCCATAGCTCAATTCAGGCATTCCCAGAAACATGTATTTCGGTTCAACTTGGTAGAATTATGCCCCCTACCGAAATAATTTAAAGCTATACTCGGTCTCAGCATGGATTCTACTTGCCAACTTGCAATTCCCAACCTCAGGGTTTCGGACCTTCACTCTGTTCAATATTTGATGGCTTGGATGCTCAATCTTCCACCTCAGTCTTCATCTGGCTTAATTCTCGGTTCTAAGATCAAGTTAGAGTCCTTTCTTGAAGTCATTCCCGGTGTGGAGAGGGGAGAGATTCAATGGCCAAGAATGATGGCTCTCTGTTTGTATGCTCAGTTCCTGCTGGTTTCCCCTTCTAGGAATTGTGATTCCAAAGTCCTCCATATTCTGAGTCAGGTGGAAGCGGGATACAACCCTTTTCCTCTCATCCTGGCAGAGACACTCATCGGGCTAGACAACTTCATATCAACTAAAAGATTCTCTGGAAGCCCGATGCTGTTGGAGGTTAGTCTTCCATTCTTGCCCCCACATTCTACTATTTTGTCATTTTCAACTTGCCTACTTATCATTTCTAGTAGATGTGGCTTCATGAAAAGCTGAGACTATTAGAACCTCCTCAAAACATCTCGGCTACAGGACCAAGCATTGCAGAACTAGAAGACTGCATCATGTTCCGGACAATATCCAAGGTTCGCTATCCACATTCCCTGACACTTTGATCCGATGGATGTGCCCCTGGTGGAGATTGCAATACGTAACTCTCCATTCTTACACCTACTGCATTCCCTTAGCTGGCCTCTACTCTACTACCTTCTACAATCCAGCACGACTCTGCCGTCAGTACGGGCAAAAATAATTGATCCCAGAGCTTATGCATGAATTTGAATCGGGTCCCCTCACCCAGAACTTTCTGGATAATCTAGCGGCTACTTGGCCTCGAAGAACCATTCAGAGAAACATAGACTACAACGGAGATCCATCCACGGATGATCAGTATATGGCATGGATTCAGTTATAACAGACAGAAACATATGAGTTTATCAGAAACAACAGGACAAGAGAGTTGCAAGTAATGAATGTGCAAGATGCTCAACAAAAGAAAAGGAAGCACTATTTTCTTATGAATTAAGTCATATTTCCTTTTCGTGAAATATAGTTTCCTTTGCAGTTGAACAGTTTGTAATAATCACTTAGTGCAACGTTTAACAATAACTGAAGCAATTTATTTTATTTAAATTAAGCACAATATGCATATATACATTTTGCTTCTGACATATCTCATGTCGTTAGGTGGCTTTCCTTTACAAGTTTTCTAACTAACTATTTTCTTTCTCTCACTCTCCTTTCACATGTCCTTTACTTTTGCCCGGACCGCCTCTTTTGAGGTTTTCAATCCAGTAGGACTTTTTACTTTCTTCATTTTTCTATCTCTAACTTTTACCTAGGCAGTCTCTTTGTGAGGTTTTCTCCTTAGCGAGACTTTAACAGAAAGTACTTCTTCAGTTTATCGAGGTTGATAGGCTCTCTGAACTCATTCCTTTCCAAGTCAGACAAAACAGCAACTCCTTTAAAGAACTTCTTTACCAAGAAAGGACCTTCCCAATTCGGCTTGAATTTACCTCGCGGGTCAGTCATGATCAGTCTCGTGAGTTTTAGCACTAAATCTCCTTCTTTGATCTTTCCTGGCTTTATCTTTTTGTTGTAAGCTCGAGCTATCCTTTTCTGATATAGCTGTGAGTGATACATAGCCTTCATTCTCTTCTCATCCAACAAGGTGAGTTGTGCTATACGACTCTCCACCCACTGATACTCAGGAATTTTCGACTCTAGAAGAACCCTCAGTGACTGAATCTCAACTTCCACTGGCAATACAGCCTCGCATCCATAAACCAAAGAGTACGGAGTCACTCCTGTCGATGTTCTGGCAGTAGTCCGATAACCCCACAGTGCAAATTGCAGATATTCTGACCAATCTCGATAGCTTTCTAGCATCTTGGACAGAATCTTCTTCACATTCTTGTTCACAGCTTCCACAGCCCCATTCGCTTGTGGTCTGTAGGGAGATGATTTGTGATGTTCAATCTTATACTCTTCTAGCAGTGCAGCGATTTCAGCTCGAAATTGGACACCATTGTCAGTGACAACATGATGAGGTAGTCCGTATCTGCAGATTATGTTCCTTTCAATGAATCTCGCCATCTGTTTCGAACTAACAGTAATGTAAAATTCAGCTTCAACCCATTTGGAGAAATAATCGATTGCCACGACGATGTACCGATGACCATTTGATGCTTTCAGTCTTACTTCCCCAATAATGTCAATTCCCCACACTGCAAACGGCCAAGGAGAAGTCATTCTTTGTAGTTCCATAAATGGTAAATGACTGACGTCACCATAAGCTTGACAGTTGTGACATTTCTTCACAAACTTGACACAGTATGTTTCCATTGTCATCCAGAAATAACCCTGCCGAGCTATTTTCTTTGCTAAGACTGTCCCATTCATATGTGGCCCATATACTCCTTCGTGTACTACTTTCATGAGCTTCTGAGCCTTATCTCTGTCAACACATCTCAAATGGACTCTAGTCAGCATTCTCTTATACAGCATCCCGTTGTAGTTGATGAACTGTCATGACAACATTCTCAACGGCACTCTTTCTTTCCTTTCAGTGTCCTCCGGGAACTGTCCCGTTTCCAAATATCGCTGTAAGTTGTAAAACCAAGGTCTTTCAGCAGCATCGACTGGCATGACCCTTACTTCCTCATAACAAGGGCTTCAGGATCTCGTTAGGATTAAAGGTTTTGACCTCAAGCTGCTTTCCACTCTCCCACATGGATGCTAGGGTAGCTAGGGCGCCCGCCATCTGGTTCTCTTCCCTTGGCAGGTGGACAAACTTGCACTGACTAAAGGATATAGAAACAATCCCTAAATAACCCCAATACAAGCGTAGTTTGTCCTCTTTTACTTCCCACTCTTTAGAAGCTTGCTTCACAACTAACATGGAATCTCCGTATACAGTGACATCTTCTGCCCCTGCACTACGCAATGCTTCCAGTCCGAAAATACAAGCTTCATACTCGGTTGGATTATTTTTCACTTCGAACTCGAGTCTTTTCGCCATTGGGATCATCTCTCCTTCTGGCGTGATAAGAATTACACCAATGCCTGCTCCTCGGTTATTTATTGCTCTATCAAAATACATCTTCCATCCTTGCACTTTTATTGCCCCCAAGTACTTGTCGAGGAAATCCAACTCCCATTCTTGTTCATCGACTACTGGGCTTTGAGCTAAAAAGTCTGCTACTGCTCTCCCTTTTACCACTTTCTTTACCACATAATCGATGTCGAACTCGGTAAGCAGTACCAACCATTTGGCTAATTTTCTTGTAAGCGAAGGTGTCTGTTGAAGATACCTGAGAGAATCGTGCTTAGAAACTACTTGCACGCTATAGGATTGGAAGTAATGACGGAGCTTCTTCGTTGCCCAGATTATAGCTAAACACATCTTCTCCACCAGACTGTAGTTGGCTTCATATTCCAGCAGCTTCTTACTTAAGTAATACATAGCGTGTTCAACCTTTCCTTCGCTTCTTGAGCTAATATTGCCCCCATTGCATCCTTCTCGATTGCTAGATATAGGATCAGGGATTTCCCAGGCTTTGGCGGCTGCAAGACTGGAGGATTCATCAAGTAATCCTTAATGGCTTCAAAAGCTTGTTGGCACTTGTCATCCCAGATCACTGGCTGATTCTTCTTCAAGAGCCTGAAAATCAGTTTGCAAATAGTTGTCAGCTTAGCTATGAACCTACTGATATATTGTAATCGGCCAATGAATCCTCTTACTTCCTTTTCAGTCTTCAGCGCAGACATCTCTCTGATTGCCTTGACTTTGTCGGGGTCTACCTCTATACCTTTCTGGCTAACGATATGTCCTATCAGTTTTCCAGATGTCACCCTAAAAACACACTTCTTAGGGTTTAATCTGAGGTTATACTTCTTCGCCCTTGCTAGGAATTTGTCTAGAGCTTCAAACTGACCTTCCCTAGTTGCAGACTTCACCATTATGTCATCTACATACACCTCAATTTCTTTATGGATCATGTCATGCAATAGAGCCGTGGCCATTCTCTGGTAGGTAGCACCTGCATTCTTTAACCCGAAAGGCATAACTGTGTAGCAGTAGATTCCCCACTCAGTGGTGAATAACGTTTTCAGCTTATCAATCACCGCCATTATTATTTGATTGTACCCCGAAAATCCATCCATGAAGGAATACATGGCACTTGAGGCTGCACTGTCAACAAGGGTGTCGATGTGCAGCAGCGAAAAGTTATCTTTCGGACAAGCCTTGTTCAGGTCTCGGTAGTCCACACACATCCTGACCTTTCCGTCCTTCTTGGGAACTGGGACTATGTTTGCTAACCACTGGGTATCCTCTACCACTTCCAGGAACTTCACCTTTAGCTGCTTCTCTACTTCTTCTTTAACCAACAGAGCCCACTCTGGCCTCAACCTTCTCTTCTTTTGCTTGATTGGCGATATGTGAAGATACGTAGGGATCCTGTGCTCTGCAATTTCCCTATCAATACCCGACATGTCCTCATATCCCCAAGCGAATACTTTTTGTCTCCTCAATGTTTCTTTCATTTTCTCTTTCTCATCATGAGTTAAATCATAAGCAAGCAATATATTCTTAGGGTTATCATTTGTGCCTAAATTAAATAATTCAGTTTGTGTGGAATTAATGTCAAACATATGCATGAAATGATCATCATAAATAGAATAACCGTTAGGTAACACATCGCACAAATAAGCAAAATTAGACTTCATTGCATTGATTTTGGAAGAAAACAGTTCATCAGTTTCAAACAAGGAGGCAAGAGATACATCATAATCATCATAGAAAAGATCTATGATGGAGTTTAGGACATAGGTTTCTAGGTCGGTTTCCTCATTCTGATCATCGGTGGTCTTTACTTCTGAAGTAGCCACATCCTCCTCAGGTTCTTCATCAGCCACTATCAGCTCTTCCAGGAAAGTATCTGCAGTGTCAGCCTTCTTCACTCCTTTCATATGGTCAGTGAAGATTTCAAACCCTGGGATTATCTCTCTGGCCATAAGAAGAGGTTCAGGGGCCCCGTTGTAGGGATAACCAGTACCCTGTCTCACGAAAGTCTCTCTCAGAGCCTTTCTCTCGTACTCAGCCTCTTCTTTCTCAAGTTGGTCCCAGAAGTCTAGTTCCTTTTCAGGGTTACTATCTCCTTCATACCCTATTCTGTGCTGCAAGACCTGCATTTCGACCTCTACATGCTTTAGCACACCCTGCTGATTCCTTCCTAATCCCAAACCAGGAAAGAAATCCATTTTTCGCATCATTCCCACAACCTTTTTGCTCATCTCAGCTTCATTGTAGATCACATACACCTCGAAGCTAGGGCTTATGGGAATCTCCTTGGGTGCCAGCTTCAGAGCAGCTATAGCAGCCTCGGTTTCAGCAGAGATTGTGACGACTTTGTCTTTATGAGGGAATTTAATCTTCTGATGAAGAGTGGATGGTACACCACCTAGGGGATGGAACCACAGCCTCCCTAGCAGAATAGCAAAGGTCATAGGAATATCGATCACATGCAGATCAACCCAAGCTTCAATAGGTCCTGTCCTGACCAGTGCTCTAAAAATCCCTTCCACAGGCCTTCTCGTGTCATCATAGGCCTTTATAACCAGCTCAGAAGGCTTCAGGTCTTTCACAGCCAACCCCAACTTTGGCAAGATCTTTAGCGAGCATACATTGATGGCTGATCCATTGTCTACCATCACGTAGCAGGTCATCTTCCCCTTTACTTCGACTTTAATGAACAAAGCCCTATGGTGATCTCTTCCCTCCAGAGGAAGATCATCATCAGAAAAACACAATGGTTCCTTGGGGAGTTTCTGTTAATGAGCTAACCATCTGTTCCGGTGTGTACCCCATAGAAATCTTCTTCTGATCCAGAGCTAGGATCAGTGCTTCCATGTGGTCTCTAGAGCGCATGAGCAGCTCCCAGACACTAGCAATAATTTCTTCTTCCTGAGCTTTCTCTCCGAAAGTATCTGCTTCTTCTGCCTTAGTCTCAGCGGGTTCAATCTCTTTCTTCTTTTCCTCTACTTTCCCAATCGGCTGACTCTCTTCCTTTTCATCATCCCATAAGTCAATGCGTCCTTCACACTCATCATCAGAGCTCCATATATCTAAGACACATACGGCCAGCTCTAGTGGTTGCTCCACTTGGTTTGGGTCTTCTGGTTTAGCTTTTGGTGACTCGGGGTCGACATTAAAAGAGTTAAAGACTTGCTCTTCTGTCAGGCCGGTACCA
>CATIWK010612572.1:0-13059 GCA_949634005.1 Mallotus japonicus | reverse complement strand
TTATTTGGATACTAGTCCAGGGAGTGGTTGGGATCAGTTCTTCAGGAAAGTTGATGCTGAGTTCCAGCAGCAGAGAGGATCTTATGGAAATGGAGCTGATTTTTGAGGATTTTGGTTGTTTTTTCTTCTAATGACTCGGGTCACTGTGCTGTTGTTGCTCGCCACCTGGTTTCATTTTCTTCTTTGAAAGGCTCTTAGTATAGTGTTTTTGTGCTTTTTTTTTTGTTTTTTTTTTTGGTCATTGATTTAGATATGTACTTTGTCAAAAATTGTTGAATTTTGGAAATGCCTTAATAGAAATATAGTGACATGCTTCCTAATGTTCACTTTTGAATCAAAGGGCATATGATGCAATGTCAATGGCATCTGAAGGATTTGTGGCATAAAGAGATACTGGGATCAGCTCTCAATTTCGGTGATTTTGAAACTATATTAGTCCATATTTATGGTTCAACTTCAGAAAATTCTGGCAGAAGATGCATAAGCTTCACAATAAAAGATTCAGGAACGCTACAGTTTTGAATTCTCAATGCATAAAAAGCCCCTGGGTTCTGTTTTGGAAAATGCACAAATTTCTATTCCTGCTTGATTGTGAATGCATTTTCACATTTTGTGGTTGATATTAATTAATCAAAGTTCAATGCCATTACCTCATTTTCTTTGCATTATCAATGGATACTACACTGATCAAGCTGAAATTGAAGAAATTGAATCAGAAATCTTAATGAAACAAAAGCCCCATAATGTATGTCTTATAACTTGCTGAAAGTCTCGTACTTGTACAAAAGCACCAACCTACAACTCGGATTTATGAATCCAAAACCAATTCTTCTTCTTGGGTTGCTTTGAAGCATAGGAAAATGCACTGGTAAAACTACTTGAAAAAGAATGATATTTCCGAGTAGAAATTGAGAAGAAAAAACACTCAGTTTCTCGCATTTTCGGAAGATAAATCTTATTACATGTCCCTCCAAGTGAAGCTGACCCCATGAAAGATGACTTCGGACTGATATAAATCATCATCTTATTGCCTAACGTATCTATCTATTGCAAATCTTCATTCTGAAAGTTAATCTTTCTCTGAAATTTCATCCTCTTAATATAAACATGCCGTTCTCCTGTAAACACAAGCACAACAAACAATTCCTCATCAGTTTCAACCAAGAACCTGTTATTTAGTGCTGCAACCTCTTCTCTACGAAAAGGCTTATCGATTAAAGAAAACTTTGTGGTTTCGAAATCAAACACTAGCAAGCGGCCATCAAATGCTAAAAAATAACATCTCTTCTTCTTGATCAGAGGATTACAATCTTCCCAATGTCTACAATATTCCCTACTGCAGCAATATTGATATTCATGAGGTATTAATTATGTGCTCTTTCCAACTTTCATTACCAAGTTTCAAGATGTAGAGAGATCTCTTAAAGGAGTTGTAAGGACTCGTCTGAATTGTCAGAACATAACAAATGGAAGAATTTGGAGAAGTTGAAAAGAAAAAGTTGGACCAACAATACTAGCAAGGAAAGGGTACAATTGTTTTTTTCTCCTTAGTGAATGGATTCAAGAAAAATAGGCTGCAATCTCTTAGAGGATTTCTTCAAGTTAAATTAACCAACCAAATTTGGAACATTCAATTGATGCATCTGATAATTCCGGGATTTCCATGTGAAAAGTATTGCTATAGACAGGGTGAAAGAATGTGCAATGGTTTGGCGACTGCGAAAGCAAGTAAGGATATCGATGATCAATAAAAGATGGTGGTGAAGGTCTGCTGATTCCATTAATCAATCGCCAATGCTTGCAAATTGAACGGATTATACCGATAGCACCTGGGTTGTGCTCAAAAACTCAAGATGATATTTGGCTCAGGAGCTCCAATGGAAGTTCAAAAACATGAACTCTTTTCTTCTTCTGATTCTTTGATTTTATCTTTATTTGCTGCAGCCATCTGACTTTGGCTTCAGTCCACTTACTGTCCTGCATAAACATTGCTCATAGAAAAGTAATATTTAGCTAAAAATTTATAGGACTAAAAGACTTAATTGCATGAGTATTATGATTTATGAATCCAAATCCACTTATAAGCCGCTGCCATTAAAAGAAACCTAAATTAGAGAAATAGTTATTAATAACATTGTAATTGTTTCCAAATTCATTTGCAGATTGGACGCACACTCAAATGTTGTTTAACAGGTTTGATGTTGACTTGATAGTTACGTAGATATTGTTTTTTTGACATTAAAACAGAGAAGTTTACAGATCAGAAAATTTGATTAAAAGTAAACAATACTAACCTCAAGATGTTTCGATTCTAAGCTTAAATAAACAAACAAACAAACAAAACCTAGATAAAGAGTCACCCTGAATAACTTGTAATATGTGAAGGCTTCGCTTTCCTCAAATTTATCCTACTGTAATTTATTTTTATTTTCTATTCATTTAAAATTCTATCTTTCTACGATAGCAGAGAAAAAATAATTTTTTTTTTACATAGTTACCCTAAAAATACATTCCATTAATTAAAAAAATATTCTATCTTTTTGAAAATTACACACGTGCTCCTATTTTAAAAAGAAATTTACCCGGTGCCCCCTTCCCATCATTCACATAAAATCACCTACTCTTTGCCCTTTCTCAATATTTGCTAAGCTTTTTAAAGTCCCAATGCTCTCCCTGCAAAAGTTATAATTAACCTTACTTAAAAATATTATGATTTGACCTTTGTATGTGTATATACAGATACTTGACTCAACAGACACAAATTTTTTTTGGAAAAAGGCACAAAAATCCCCTTATGGTTTTGCCCTAATCTCACTTAACCTCATAACGTTTTTGAAGGTTCAAATGAACCCATAATGTTACTAAAATGATACAGAAACAACCCTCCAACTGACACCGTTAACATGTCAGTTTAATACCCGTTAAATGTTGCTGGTGTGGCAAATGGGGCCCACCAATTTTTACATGTAGGATGAATAAATGCAAATTTTTTACATGGGACCCACAGGAAAAAGGCAAAACAAGGTTAAGGTGGGACCCGGAGGTAAAAATCCCCAAAACACAGAATCACCTATCTATTCTTCATCACCTTCTTCCCTACTATGCTCATCTTCCCTGCCAACATCATCTTCCCTGTGAAAGAATTCATCTTTAACCTAATTCTTTTTCAATAACATCAAGAGCACCGAAAATTAAAAAGTGTCAATATGTAAATCCAAGAGGAACCATAATTTGAAATGAAATATTCCTATTTCCACCCACTGAAAGCCAATAATTCATTTGACTCTTAATTCTAAATCCGAACAATTCTTTTAGTAATCAAAGAAACGTAGAAAACAAATTCCTCAAATTCAAAAACCCATTATCCAAAAGCCAATTAGCAACAACCCCTAATCTCAACATTAAATCTTTCTAAAAAAAAAAAAACTCAAGAATCAAACAAATTGATTGAAACACAGACAAAACAAAAATTAAAAACACCAATGGCATCATTGCCTAATTGATATGTAGGCTGTGGTAACATAAAAGAAGATTGAGACTCGGAGTAACTCATTTTAGTAAATTTTGAGCAAAATTGAATCCAATTATGTATTGCAATCTGCTATCTATCTTAAATTCCTATAAACAAATAACTCTAATATAGATCAATGTATGATTCAATTCATAACCAGCAAAACCTCAAATAAGGTAATGATAAAAAATACCAACAACACCCAGATAAGAAAACAAAAGAAAGATTAAGATTTTTCTTAGCCAAATCCCTTCTATAACCAATCAAAAAATCCTAAATTGAAATCAAATAACAACACCCTAATGGATTTTTGAACTAAAACCCAACAAAAAACCACACAAAAAATAATCCAGAGAACTTGAACTTACTTGGGAATAGAACAAAACCCAGATGATAATTTCGGTCAAAAAAAAAATACCTAAAGTCATCAATCCCAGAATTCAAATCGCACCTGCATTCCCTCTTCCGATTCCCTAAATGATTACAACTGCTACTTCTCACCAAGTCCTTCCTCGAATTCTCATTAACATCACCGTTGGCATCAGGAAGTGGGTTTGCAAAAGAAAAGGCATGTGTTGCCCTTCAAGCATTGAGCTTTTCCAAGGATAACGTGAGGGTAATTGGGTCTAGAGGTGGGATTTCTTCGTTATTAGAAATTCGTCAAGCTTTTGCTGCTGGTGTATTGAGAAATCTGGCTGCATTTGAAGAAATTAGAGAGAATTTTATTGAAGAAATTTTTGGGATTTAGGTCCACCTGTAAGAAGTCTTGAATTTGCTCTTGATTTATTAAGGCATCTGGCTTCTATCCAACCAGCGGAATCGCTTGTTTCTCATGGGTTTATTGAAAAGATTGTGGCGGTGTTGAATTGTGGAGTGTTGGGTGTGAGAATTGCAGCTGCTAAAGCTGTTTATGAGTTTGGTTTGCGGTGGTGGTGGAACTGGTAAAGGTGAGGACATAGAAGAAAGAGTTTAGGCCGACTTTAGGATACAAATTGGTGGGTCCGCTAAAAAAATTTCTCATTTACTTAGTCTGTATGTACACGTTGGTGGAACCCATATGCCACTTAAGCATTATTTAATGGGTACTAAATAGAGCTCTTAACAGCGTCTATTGGATGGGCAATTTTGTGTCAATTTAATAACGTTATGGATGCATTTGAACCTTCGAGAATGTTATGGGGTTAAGTGAGATTAGGGCAAAACTATAAGGGGGTTTTTGTATCTTTTCCGTTTTTTTTCAACAAATAGTAGAGTGGAACAATGTCAAGATCACAGGTCCCACGGTAGTTTCATTGCTATTTTTTAACAACTAGTTTCATTGCTAATTATTAGACATGTCCTACTATTATTGGACCTTTTGGAATTGTGTTGAGATAAAAATTTTCACATGAAAATTTTCTAAATATTATCTTTTTTCCCAATATAAAATATTATATTCTAGTTGATAACTATAAATAGTTTATGCAAATGTTTTATAAATACCGCCAACATATTTATGGCATCTTCTTCTTGTTTTAGTAAAATATTTTTTTAGGCTTATTAAATTATGTTAATCTGCAGAATAATAATAGACTTTTAATTAAAAATTAAAAAATCTCTAATAAAGCTGCAATACATAATTTTTTTATTAAACCCCAAAAACTAGGGCTGGCCATGGCCGGTTCAAATCTGTAATCGGCTCAAATTGGCCCAAAACTGGAGGAGGGACCGGTTTAGGGCCGGTTTCACTTCCCATAGAACCGAAATCGCCGGTTCTGAACCGAAAAAAAAAAAAGAAATTTAACTTGTCAAACCGGAACCATCCTTTAACCGGGGTGGGGTCGATTCCAGTTCGGTTCCACCTAATTGGAACTGCTGGTTCATGAACTGTGGCCACCCCTACCAAAAACTGAATTTTTATTAACAACCACTCAAAAAAAATAAAAATATATTATAGTATACGATGTGAAGCATTAACTTTGGCTGTTGTTAATTATTAGGCAAAATTATGTGAAAAAACAGTTGTTTCTTTGTGATTTTGAGTTGTTCATTATGGTTTGTTTCGATAAAAAAAAATTGTATAAGGGTATAAGAATCAAATATCAATATATTATCTTTTATGCTCTGAGCTTTCATTATAGACCAACAAATTATACTTTCATTAAGAAAGCCTCTGCAATTTGACATCTCTTCGAGGCATTAATGCAATCACGAGATAAATCATGCTTTTCTATTTATGGAATCTTATGTTTTGTTGTGTTGTGTTCAAGCCTCATATAGATTTCATTATAGTTTCATTATAAACTATAACTTGGAATTTAATTTGGTTATGCCTAACTCTTGGTTATCTTATTTTGAAGTAAATAAGAAGAGCTAGTTTCCACAGACAGCGCCACTTGATAAATCCAAGATTGATCTTAGCTATAGAACCGGCGCAGATGAGAAGAGTTGGGTGAATAGGTGGGGCTTTACCCACAAACACTCCGATGCTTAAGTCAGAATGGAATATAAAGAATAAAATGAGAGATATATAAGGTATATATAGAGAAATAAACCTGGTAGGATTGGGATTTCTATATTTATCCTTGTAAGATTGGTTCTCCTGATTAAGAACAAGAAATAGATTTTCCTTTTATAGAATAATCTTTATTATTAGGAATAAAGTAGTTTACCTTCCTCCTTAGAGATTTGGACTTTTTCTTCATGTATCAAGTTGGAAATAATTGAATCAATAGAATTACAAAAAAAAAAAAAAAAGAAATGGTTGAAAAGTTAGTAGATTTTTTATTTTTTTATATTAAGTAGAAAAGAAAAAACGTTTTTAATTTAATAAAAAATATTTGGGATAGGATATTAGATTGCTAAAATAAACAATCATAAGATTTCTCTGGAGCTTCTGGATACTACGAAATTTGAAGATAAATGAAGTGCATTATGTGAATACATGATCTAATATCGATCACTTATTAGCAAGTAACATCCATCACTTAAAATTAAATTTTAAAATTTTAATTTAATATCAAATCAAAAATGTTTTTAATTCTGGCATTCTAATAAGATCTTGTAAAAAATGATGGGCGTCTCACTGTTGTTGATCTTTCATTCACAAGGTACCTAACAATGGATATTAGACTGCTAAAATAAACAATCATAAGATGGTAAAAATGTTTAATAACTTTTTCATCTACTCTTTAAGGCTGAACAAATGCATATCATTTATTGTGCTACTCACTCTGTTTCTTCAGACAGAGTATTTGTGTCCGCATTTACTTCTCATTAGGAGTCGTCCGCTCTTCATGTTCATTGTTCTTCCTTTTCCCAACTTTCCACTTCCTCAATTTTCTTACCGATCATAATAAATGATGGAGAGCAGGTTGATTTAGTTGAAGAACTTGGATTATTATTGTAGCAATTGTCAGATAACGGATGAACTCCACACTTGATTACCACTGCACTACACCTTCCACCTTTTTCAAAATCTCCTACAAAGAGTTCAAATGAAGCTTTACTAAAACTGTATTTATATTTCATGAAATTTGCACCTGAAACCCACAAAAATTTCCCACGCGCATTAAAATCAATATGACTTATGAATTAGAAAGTAAGGGTTTGTCTAGACTCGGCCACAAATCTGCATTTACACCACACATTTTCGTAGTCGAAACAATGATCATCATCAATTGTAATTACAACACATAAGCTAAGAACCATAGTTCTGTTATTTGGATATGATCTCAATGAGAACTGTAAAGAAGATCCATTATTATTTTGATACCTGAAGTTTTGTGGAACTTCACCTACGGGTACACAATACCCAAATTTAAATGTACAAGTACCATCTAATGACACATTGTTCTCTACATAACATTTGAAGTGTGGTGACACATTGGCCTTTTTGTACTTATCTTGATCCAAACTCACACAATTACCAGCATCAAGAAACCACAGGGAATCCATATTTTCTTTTATGGTAAAACATGTTGACAATGATTTCAAAGATATGCAGTTTGCCACCTCCAACAATTCTAGAGTAGTTGGAAGTTCCGGTAAACATACAAGTCTTCTGCAGTTCCTTAAATAAAGTACGTGCAACTTAGGAAGTAGTTTTATGTTGGTAGATAGCATCTCAAAATTATTTCCACCTAATATTAAGCCCTCCAAGGAAACTAAAGAGCCAATGCCATTGGAAATATCTGTCATACCACGGTCCTCAAAATCAGCCCATTCTAGAGAGGACAAACTAGCCATTATAGGGGGCAGTTTCAATCCTTTGCACCCACAGTAACTTAATATCTTAAGTTTGCTCATTCCATTGATGGAGGTTGGTAACTCTTTAATTCCACTTTCATCTACAAAAAGATTCTCCAGAGATTCTAAATTTCCCAAGTTCTCTGGTAATCCTTTAAGATGTTGATACTTGCGTATATCAAGAAGTGAAAGAGACCTCAACTTACAGCTGTCCTCTGGAAGATTCACCAGTTTTGAGCACCTCTTAAGATCAAGATCTTTGAGCCATTTCAACTCACCAATACTACTTGGAAGATTCTCTAGCCAAGTGCATGAATTCAATGGCAATTCAGTAAGTAGAGACAGATGCCCAATTGATGAGGGCACTTGTTGTATTGCAATTCCATTTAAAATAAGATGTCTTATATTCTTTGGAACTTCTGGAAACTCCATAATTTTTGAGCAACCTTTGAGATAAAGAAAATCAAGATTTCTCCAATCACTGAATCTCAAAAAACTGCTGAGATTATTACAATTTTCAAGATCCACATATGAAAGCTTGCTGACATAACAAATGAAAGAGCAAATTTCAGCCAAATTCTTATAGTTTATTAAACACAAAACCTCAAGTTTTGGTAGTTCAGACAAGTCAGGTATCTTGATTAGATTCACAGAGTAGCTGAGGTCCAAAAATTTCAAATATTCCAGGCACTGCAACCACAATTCACAAAGTATATACATCCAAACGTTATTAACATATTCTACACATATTATATTCATGGAAAAGCATACCTGATTATCATTGCAAAGTTGTTGAACTTGACTATGAACTAGATGAAGCTGAACAAGATTGTCTGAAAAAAATTCGATGGCAAGGATTTTGAAGGATATTGAAACCAGTATAGGTATCTCAGCTCATCTGGTAAGAAACTGTGGCCTTTGGACAGGTGGACATTACTTTTTCTAATGTGGTTCTCATAAATTCTATTGTGTTGACATTGAGAAAAGTCTTTTAGGTAATAAGGACTGTAGAATTCGAGCAATCTAAGTTGACTCATCTTCACAAATGCTGAGGAACAAAGTTCTATATCTCTAATTTTGGTCACATCCAGAGATATGCTTTTGATTGAGTCTGTCCCCTAAATAAACATAAAAAACAACTAATCCACAACTATATCAAAAGATTTAATGAAGAAAAAAAAATATGCAATTTAGAATTTGGAGTTGAAATTAAAAAAAAAAGTGGGAACACATTAGGTTTTTACCATATCTTTTCTCAACACATTGTAGATGTCTTTAGGATCCCACAATCTGTTACGCTTTCCAGGATTCTTGACACATTCTCTGCAAACAATATCTTTGCCCATTTGTTGTAACAAATCATGCATTTTTAACTTCTTATTGGAAACAGTGATGAGACACTTGTCAACAAGACAGTTAATTCCCGCTCTTACAAAAAGTCCGCAACTGTTCAATACACTCTCAACATGATCTTTATAACTTGACTTGAAGAAACATGCAATATCAAGGAATATATGCTTTTGACTATCATTCAAATCATCAAAACTGATTTGCAGTATTTTTAGGATTTTATCGTCAAATGTACTCTCCAAATTTTCCAACTCCTCTCCCCATTCTTCCATGTCCTTATTGTATAAATTGGAACTAATAACTTTCAGAGCTAATGGATTGCCTTAAGCGTACTTTACTGCCCTTTTTGCCATCTTCATATATACATATGGTGGATGATTTTGTTAAAAGCATGCAAGCTAAAGAGCTGTAGAGCTTCATGACATATTAAGCCTTTAACTTCATATATCTTGGCACCTATATTCTCCAGAATTTGTTTATTTCTACATGTGATGATGATTATGCTCCCTGGACCATAAAAATGACGATCTCCTACCAAATATTCTACTTGATCCAAATCGCTGGCATCGTCAAGAACTATTAGAACCTTCTTGTGTATTGTCCATCTTCTAATGGAAGAAGCTAACTTGATAGGCATGCCAACACTTGAAATTTCTTTCCCAACTACTTTGGAAAGGATTTCTTTTTGTAACCCATCTAATGTGCATTTTTCTCTCACATTTGCAACAAAAGCACTGAATTTGGAATTGGGAAGAGATGAGATCAAATAATTTACCTGCAATAGTTATTTTACCTATACCGCCCATCCCCCATATCCCTAAAATATGCACATCAACTGATCCAATATGTAATAATGATTGAATATCCTCAATACGTGACTCAATTCCAACCAACCCATCGTCATAGGGATCAACAGAAATTCCTTGAATTATTCTCTCCAAAACATGTTTGACTATTTCTTCAATTAGTTTGGATTCAGGCCTAATTGTATAAGAAGAGACATCAACATGTAAAAGTTCACCATGCATTAAACAACAAAATGATTTAAATAAATTGCAAACTCAGTTACATGGGTTAAATGCAATGGTAGCCATTCTACTTTAAACTCATTACAGATTGGGTATTTAACTTCAATTTATTTCTTTTTGATAATCTAACTTCAATTTTATTTCAAAAGGGTACTGCCAAAATTTTTTAATCCTTCAAGTTTCTTTTCAAAACTAGTTTAATTCCTCAATCTCTTTATCTTTTTAATTTTAGTGCAGAAATTACAAAAAAGGTTAGAAGTTTACTTTTCCTAGGCTCCAATACCAGTACCACTCACAATGAGTCTGCTCTCATTAAATGAAATCAAAACGATTTGCAAAATTTTTCCTTATTTCCCATAAATGTATTGACTATGGACTTATTTGCAAAAAAAAATCTTTAATTTTGGAATAAAATAGCAATTTTGAATTATTTAGGTATCAAAAAAATTTTTTAGTGACTATTGTAAAGTTAAATAGATGTTTGGTATTAAAAAAAAAGATAAAATTAAAGTTTGGTAATCAAATTGAAATGAAATTAAAGTTCAATGTTAATCGGGTGCGTTTGAACCCTGTATATGTTATGTATCATTAATATTTGTACTCTGCTTTTCTTTTAGATTCGGTACCATAGTTGTTAAATCGAGATTCGAATCAAAAATCGAAATTTTCAATTTGTGAATTGAGAATAGAATATAATTGTAAGATTCAGTTCATATTAATAATATTAATTAAAAGTAATATATTTTATGTAAAAAGTATATTTCATGTAAGGTACTACTTAATTTTAATAAATAATAATCATTATTAAAAATTTCTAATAATATAATATAATAAATATAATATAAATACTAGAATTTCCAGTGATTATATATATATATATATATATATATATATCTATCTATCTATCTATCTATCTTTGGGTGAAAAAGTAAGTCAAATGTAAAAACTAATACTATAAATATACTAATAGTTCTTTTACCCCATAAAAACCACTTGAAAGTTAAAATAAATATCTACCGTGAAGAAACAAATCAATAAAAGAAAAAATAAAAACCCAAATCGGTATTGTTAGTCTTTCAGATTAAAAGAATAAATGAAAAAGAACGATTATAATATAATTTATAAAGTTAATTATATTAGTCAGTTTCGTTAAGTTTAAGAAAAAAAAGTGAAAAAGGAATTTTATATTCTAATTGTATAGTTTCTTAAATAAGATTCATTTTATTCAATAAATAAGAATCGGTTAGAATTGCATATTCACTATGATTTACCATCGAATCGTACGATTCTGTATAGATTCTTATGCTTTTATGATTTGCCCATATACTCACATCAAATTCAGAGTGAATTGACTCGAATCGAAAGATTCTAACAACAGTGTTCAGTACAACTCTCTTTTTGCACGCTCCAATCTAACTCTAATCAAGAATTAAGTAAAAATTGAAGAAAACTAACTTACTTGATATTCCATGAAACAAATCCTGACATCTCTGAGGTCTCCTTCAAAGCCTGGCTCCAACTATTGACAACGCAATCCTTGAATTTTTCTCGATGCTTGAGAAGTGCATCTCCATAACTCCCTGTCAACTCTTGCACATCAGTTGGATTTAGTTCATAAAAGACTGGCAGCACTATTTGCCCCATCAGTTTTCTGCATTCAGTTATCTTCACAAGCTCATCCAAACACCATGGAGAATCTCCGTAGTTTTCTGAGAAAATTACAATCGAAATATGCGACTTTGCAATTGTTTGCAAAAGGGCAGGTGAGACCTCTTCTCCTCTAACAAGATTTTCATCTATGAACGTAATAATTTGCTCCTGACGTAAAGCCTCAAACAGATTATTAACAAAGCCATAGCGGGTGTCTTTACCTCTAAAACTAATAAATACATCATATTTCCATTGTAGAGGAGGAGTGAATGAACTGGAAGCCATGGTAGCTAAATAGAAACAGGGTTGTTATATGGAGGGTAAAAATAGAAGATGGATGAAGACACTAATCGAGTGTTTGTGGTATAATATCATTACTTGAAGACACAAATTTATAAAGCAGAAAACAAGAATCTCAATCATAGCAACTACTATTTTTAAAAAGGACCATCACTTAGAGTCTATTGTTGAAAATTCAGATAGCAAGTGACAAAGCGTCAATTTTTTTGGAAAAAACTCGAAACTAATTTTTTTGTCCGATTGAAGGTTTTTATTCGTGGTTCATTTTATCAATCCTTAATTAAAAAAAAATGGTATCCTTAAAAAAATTAAAAAATGGTAAAAGTTTATGATATTTGGTCCTTTCAATTCAACTTTTAATTTTTAACACAGTTATTTAATTAAAACTAAATAAAAAAATAGACATAGCATTTATTAATAGCGTTAAAAATTAACGTTTACTTTAGAGTCTATTTTAAGTTCTATCCGATAATTTCTCTTCGATACTAGTAGATATTGACATATCTATTTTTTATCTAGTCAACCTCCAAGTCTTTGGCTTATTACTATAAAGAAAATATAAAAGTTTACAACATTTGGTCCTCTCAATTAAACTTTTAATTTTGGATAATTTTAATAAAAACAATCATTTAATTAATAGTATTAAAAATTTCTCTGGATTTTGGAGTCTATTTTAAATTCTGTATGATAATTTCTCTTCAATACAATTAGATAGATATTGACATATCTATCTTCTAGCTAGTCCACCCTGAAGTCTTTGGCTTTATGCTTAATGTATGTATCCTATTTCTTCATTAAATATTTCTTTTTAATTAATAATTAAAATCCATGAATTATGATTACCATAAATGTGAGTAGTATCATGAAGAAGCAATATGCATATGCAAGCAAATTATCAAAACTCAAACATGAAAGCCTTTGTCATAGTATGCATTCTCTCGGTTACCATTATCTTTTCTCCCTATTCAACTGCAGCTCGACAATTAGGTGAGA
>CATIWK010612346.1:0-17975 GCA_949634005.1 Mallotus japonicus | reverse complement strand
CCCCTAAAGTCACTAATTTTATTTGGCGTTGTATGAGAAATGCTCTGCCAACAGGGGAAGGTCTGTCCCGTAGAGGCTGTAATGTTAATCCTTATTGCCCAAGGTGCTCTTATTCTCTTGAAACTTTAGAACATATGTTGTTTCTTTGTGAGCACTCTCAGCTTATTTGGTTTGCCAACTTGGTTGGCTACATGCCGAACCCCATTAGTTTTGGTTCCTTTACTAATTGGTGGATAGAAATGCATCAGATGTTGAGTGATAGTGGCAGGTTGGAGTTAATTAATCTTTTTGCTGGTGTGTGTTGGTTTATATGGAAGACTAAGTCTTTAATGGCAAGTTAGAAGATCCTAAGCAAGTTGTTGATAAAATTAAAAATTGGTGGTTAGCCATTCCCACACCTTCTGAATAACATTCAAAGGCTATTCCTATGGATTCCGCTCCTTCCAATTGGATTCTTCCGCCTGTGGGTGATCTTACAATAAACTGCGATGCCTCTTTCTCTTCCTCCAATCATAACAGCAAATTAGCTTATGTTTGTAGAGATTCTCATAGCAACATTATTTGCTTATTTTCACAATACTCTCACAACTATTCAGCTCTCTAAGCTAAATTAATGGCTCTGCGTGAAGGATTGAAGTTTTTGATTAATTTTCCAGGCCAAAAGGTTTATTATGGAATCTGATTGTAAAACAGCGGTCCAAGTTTGTCTCGCTGCTAATGAGAAAGTCCCTTGGGAGGCTGCTATTCTTGTTCAAGACATTAGCCAAATCCTTGCTACAAATTCTAATATAAGTGTTCAGTTCATTCACAGAACTGCAAACAAAGTTGCAGACTAGTAATCGAAAATTCATAATAGTTTATTGATGTTAGGCCAATGCTTTAATGTAAACCCTCATTTACAAACTCTTTTGCATTGTGATCTTACTTGTAATTCTCTTTCATAATCAATGAATCTTTTATTGTTTGGGAAAAAAAAGAAAGCTCTTTTCTTGACTTTTTATTTATTTCTTAGCAAGGTTGGATTTCGGCTATCCGAAAAATATAAACTGAAGCAGAAGATCGCAAAATACAACATAACAAGGGGCAAAGAGAGAAGTAAAGATTGAAATTTTAATTTATTAATATCCTGATTCCATTTTTTGATTTTCTTCTCATTTATTGGTTTTTTTAAATGTTTTAGAGATTAAAAAATTGATTCTTAATTTTTTTTATCTAATTGCTTAAGTTTTAGAGATAAAAAAAATTGCTTAATTTTGAGCCATCACACCTCATATTAATTATTGCATCCAAGGAAGTGATAAAAAAAAAATTAGTGTCATCAAAGATCAAATAATTGAGAAGGATATTACCAGGAATTTATTAGACATACAACTTCTATTTTTTATTTTTTTTGTTCTTTATCTTTTTTTTTTCTTGAAAAAATTCTAATTTCTTGTCATTTATTCCAGTGGTTACATCATTTCACTGTCTTAATTATATTTTTATCTAATTTTATATCAGCCAATCTCTGAACTCTCAATCAAATTTGATGCCCCCCTTCTAAAAAGAGAAAAGGCAGTACAAATAATATCGGTGGCAAGGCCACGTTGAAGATTTTATATGGTAGGTAATTTTTGAAAAAAATTATATTTTATTATTATATTTAATAATAATTTATAATTTCATCCAACCATTTAATGTATAATATATATTTTAAATATTTTTTATTTAATTGACAATAAAATAGTACATGTATTAAATATTATAAATTCAATTATTAAATGTAAAATTATTAGTTATCCTTTTTGTTTCTTACTCATGTCATTGGAGGGAAATAAAGCAATCCCTTTGCTTATATTTCCAAAATAATGTAATAGCTAATTTTTTTTAATTTCTTTTATGTATTTTTATAGTTATGAGTGTTAAATCTTTTATATATTTTTATAGTTATGAGTGTTAAATTTTTTACATCTTCTTTTATGATTATGATAATTTGTACATGCAGTTTTTATCAATGTATTTTGTAAAATTAATATTCAAATAATTTGTTTATTAGTTCATATTTTCATAAGTTGCTAAAATTGTTCATTTGAGTTATCAAAATAAGTTGTAAAAACATAAATTTGCCTGTAAATTCTAGAAATTAATTTAAAAGTATGACTAGTTATTCTAATTTTTATAACCAATTATTCTAAAAAAAAAATAAATCTAAGTGATAACACGTTCGCAAATCATTTCTTTGAATTTGCACATATAAGAAGAGTTAGGGTGAACTTGTGAGATTTCTCACACAAGGACTTTAATGCTTAAGTTTGTATGGTGTATATAGGAGAATAAGTATGGAATGAATAGAATGTAGAAAATGTTGAGAATCTGAAGGATGAATGAATTGAGAAAGGATAAAAGCTATATATAGAGAAATATATAGTTCAAATCTGGTTGGATTTGGACTTCTACGCATGCACACGAGTATGTGTGCATACGAGCACACGCAAGCCCTCAACCCTGTTTGTCCTTGTAGGACTAGTTTTCCTTATTGTAAGTGAAGTAGACTACCTTTCTCCATATGGATTTGTAATTCTTCATTAGATAAGGATATGGGGTATTAAGAATTCCCCAAATGTTGCTCGGATATTTATGTCCAATTGATATAGAATGATGTCGGTTGTTGCTTTGTCCCTTGCATGTACTTTGATGTTAAGCTTCTTATTGATCAAAGCACTCCTCGTGCTTGTAAGTATTGGAACAAGCATGCGTAGTGCTTAGTATTGATCCAAGCACGCATAGAGTGCTACCGATTATGCTTGGCACTAAGCGCAGTGTCTAACCAAGCACAATTGGATGCTAATGATTTGTATTCTGAGTGCTAGGCATGGTGTCTCATCGAGTACGAATGAGCACTGGTGATTTTTATTTTAAGTGCTATACGTGGTGTTGAATCTTGCATCAATGAGTGTTGGCAAGTGTCGAGTCTTTATTGTATGCCCATGTTAACCATTTGCATGATCAACCCCTTAATTTTGACTTTAACAAGAAATTTGGATTGCTAATGATTTTATTTAAGTGTGTAGGCCTTCATTCAAGGATCAAATTATTTGTTCAAGTATGAAGATATGTAATGCTCTCTAAAAGAGCATTTATATGCGATTTTATAAAGAATATAAAACTATACAAGTCCCTAAATTGAATGGATGCATATAGGGCTCAAAAAATGCAATTTTTCAAGTTACAAGTGGCTACTTACAAGCCACCCTCCAGATCGTGAGGAGGCTCACGAGTAGCCTCCTTTCAGGATGCTAATGAGCCTTCTTCAGCGAGCAAGACGCTGAGCTGCTCACAATTATAAGCCACTTGTGAGGGACCTCCATAAGCCTCCAATGGCTATATCAGTCTCCAACGGTCATAAAATTCAATGCTCGGACACTACCCTCACGACCATGAATGACAGTTCATCTACAAAAAGCTGAATTTCATTAAATGTTGAAGAGAAGAGCTTAGAGATACAATTAATGGCTTCAACAGCCATATTTTTAATGCTCAAGTATATAAACAACATCTGGAGCTTTATTGAAGAGTTAGATACTTGGTTGTTGTGATTTTCTCTCTTAGCATTCAATTGAGCATTAACACGCTTCATCTAATTCCTTTATTGCTCATTAACTCTTTGAGAGTTGGTTGTATGTTAGAAATAGGAATTCTACTTTATCTAATTCTTGGGATAGATTAGAAGGGAAGTAAGGTTGATTTCTAAAGGAATTGGTTTAAGTATTTCTCTATCAAAACAATTGGGTTTCTGGTTAGAGCTAAGCCCTATGTAAAAGCTCATTGTTGTATGGTTTAAAGTTGATCCTTAAAACTTTTGTAATCTTAATCTTATGAATAAGATTAGTGTAGAGATTAAAAATCCTAACTTGGGAATAAGTTCGGTGGAGACGTAGATTCATTTATGAATAGAACTCCTTAAACACTTGTATTTGATCTTCTATTCTCTTAATCTCTTCTCAATTCTTGCTTAAGTTCTTTAATTTTATTTTAAATTCTCAAAAGCCTTATTCACCCCCCTAGGGCAATTACAATTGGTATCAAAGCTTGGTTCTAGGTACTTAATTGCTAGAATTTAAGATCATGGGGAGTGAATCTCTAAATTTTTCATCTTTTAGACCCTTCTTTGATGGTAGTGATTACCCATATTGGAAGTTCAAAATGAAGTTATACTTAGATGGTGATCCCATTAGACTTTGGGATGTTGTTATAAAAGGTTGGGAACCACCTAAAGCTACAATTGATGGTGTAGAGACTACTCTTATAAGAAGTCAATGGAACAATGATCAAAAAGAAGAAAAATACAAGAACAAGAAAGCCATGACAATCTTGCTAGTCTCTATGTCAAGAGAAGAAGGTGGCAAAGCTCAACATTGCCAATCCGCAAAAGAAGTATGGGAAACACTTAAGAACCACTATGAAGGAAATGTGCAAGTGAGGAGCAAGAAGGTTTAACTTCACATGTATGAATATGAACTCTTCAAAATGAAGCCATAAGAATCAATAGCGAAAATGAAAAACTGCCTCAATGCTTTTCTCACCATCCTCAAGAAACTTGGAAGACATTTTTCCAAGGAAGAAGTGAATAATAAGATTCTAAGAATCCTACCTAAGAAGGATTGGGAATCTAGAGTCACTTCAATTGAGGAAGCTTAAGAGCTCTCAACTCTCTCAACTGGTGTTCTCATTGGGAAGCTCCTTACACATGAGCTTACTATAAAATAAAGAGAAGATGAGAAAGAACAAAAGAAAAAGGGAATTAAGTTGAAGGCTATACAAGAAGCAAGCAAAGATTAAAGCTTGGTGGACTCTGGTGAGAATGATGAGGAGATAGTTATGATCACTAGAGGATTCAAGAAGTTCTTGAAAAGAAAAAGCTTCTTTAGGCAAAGAGACAATAAGAAGTGTGATGTCAAAAAGAATAAAGAGGTTACTTGCTATGAATGCAAGCAATATAGATATATTAGAAGTGAGTTCCCCAAGCTCAAATTTAAGAATAAGGGAGCAAATGACAAGAAAAAGGCCTTCAAAGCTTCATGGGATGACTCCTCCGAATCAGAAAAAGAAGAGGAGCAACAAGAAGTGGCCAACCTTTAGTTCATGGCCAACCTTTAGTTCATGGCTCTTGAAGACACAAATGAGGAACTATCTACTTCTCATTCTTCTTGTGATAATTGTGATGATGATGATGATGATGAGAGCTTTATTATGAGCAAACTCACGCTTAAATATAAAAGCTTGCTCTTTAAGAAGAAGATTTATAAGCATGAGCTGTCTAACTTATCTAAGGAATTTGAAAACATAAAAAATGATTTTTCTAAATTTGTTGAATCTAATGAAAAAATTGCTTATAATTTGAAATCTTCTAATTCCTTGGAGGACAAACTTAAGAAAGCAAATGATGAAAATCTTAAGCTTTCTAGAGAAGTGTTAGAATTAAAGAATTTCATTTCTAAATTAAAAAAAGGGAAAAGAGATTTTAGATAGCCTTCTTAACTCTCAAAAACTCTATAGGAATACTCATGGAATTGGATATACAAATGGAATGTCTTCCTCACCATCATCTCACATTAACTTTGTGAAAACTTCACGTGATTCTACTCCTTCCACTTCTAAACCTTTTGAGACTTAAGCTTTCAAAGCTAAAAGGTCTTATGTGTCAAATGACAAGGGCAAGTCTCATAAGACCCAACCTTCTTTGACACAAAGGGGTAAGGCACAAGCCAAAAGGCCTCAACCTAGACACAACACTCTTAAGCATGCTATAAAATCACCTCACAATACACAATGCCATTGCCAATGTATATCTCACTATCATCCTAATGCATAAAAGCTTTTAGGAAGCCCACACAACCACAATACAAAAGGCATGTCTCATATACTAGAAAATTATATCCTCTTTGAAGAAATAAATTTACCAATGTTGAATGCTTCTATTGCATGACCAAAGGTCACACTAGCAATGTGTGGTTCTATAGAATACTAGACTTGTAATTGCTGTGAGACTAACCTACCTAGACCAATAAAGGTTTGGGTTTAAAAAATGTTTAAATTAAGTTATGTAGGTGTGCTTGAAGTCCATAAGAGCAAAAAGCAAGTGGTACCTTGATATTGGATGTTCAAGACATATGACAGGAGACAATAAGCAATTCAACAAGGTTAATGTTAAGGATGGAGGTCATGTCACCTTTGGGGACAATGCCAAAGGAAAGATAGCAGGCATTGGAGAAATTGCTAACCCTCAATCCTTATCTATTCATCATGTATTTCTTGTTGATGGTCTTAAGCATAATTTACTTAGTATAAGTCAATTATATGACATGAAAATTAAGGTAATTTTTTATCCTAAGAATTGCTTTATTAGTAGTATAGATGAAGACAAAGTAATTTTTGGTAGTGAAAGAGTAGACAATGTCTATGTCATTGACTTGAATAAAGTTGATAACAAAGACATCAAATGCTTAATGTCTATTTCCCATGACACATAGACATGGCATAAAAGCCTAGGACATGCAAACTTTGAGCTTTTAGATGATTTTAGTAAGCATGAACTTATAGTCGGGTTACCCAAACTCAAGTTCACTAAGGAAAAGCCTTATGATGCTTGTCAAAAGGGAAAACAATCTAAATCTTCCTTTAAGCTCAAGAATGTAGTGTCCACTTCTGGGCCACTTGAACTTATTCATGTAGATTTATTTGGACCTACTAGAATTGCTAGTTTAGGTGGAATGCACTATGCATATATATTGGTTGATGATTACTCTAGATACACATGAGTGTGTTTCCTTGCTTATAAGAATGATGCTTTTAAAGCTTTTGAGAGTTTTTCAAAAATAGTTTAAAAAGAAAAGTTTTTGTATTTCAACTATTAGAAGTGATCATGGAACCGAATTTGAAAATGAATTCTTCAAAACCTTTTGCAATGAAAATGGTATTTCACATACATTTTCTTCTCCTAGAACTCCTTAATAAAATAGGATAGTTGAAAGGAAAAATAGGACTCTAGTGGGAATGGCTAGAACTATACTTTATGAGTATAATTTCCCTTTATACTTTTAGGCGGAAGCCGTTAACACTTTTTGCTATTTAGCAAATAGAGTCTTTAAAAGGCCCATTTTAAACAAAACTTCTTATGTGCTTTGGAATAATAGAAAACCTAAAATCTCATATCTTAGAGTATTTGAATGCAAGTGCTTTATATTAAACACCAAGGACAACCTTGGGAAATTTGATTCTAAAGCTGATGAAGGAATTTTCCTAGGCTATTCCACCTCTAGCAAAACATTTAAAGTCTTTAATAAGAGAACTTTAGTAGTTGAAGAGTCTATGCATGTTGTATTTGATGAATCTAACCCACTTGATCCTAGAAAGGATTTTTGTAGTGTTTGATGATGTTGTAGATGAGCTTATGAATATGAACATTTAAGAAGAAAATGCTAGTAAACCTTTGGAGCTTAAAGGTCCTAGAAAGGAGGATAGTGAAGAGATGCCTCAACCTTCCTTAAAGGATGATCTCCCAAAGGATTGGCAATTCAAGAAAACTCATCCTCAAGACCTCATCATTTGTGACACTACAAATGGGGTAACTACTAGATCTCAACTCAAATTTATAATTAATTTATCCTTCATTTCTTAAATTAAACCCAAAAATGTTGATGATGCCTTGAGTGATGAATTTTTGGTCCACGATATGCAAGAAGAGTTAAATCAATTTAAGAGAAATAAGGTTTATACCTTAGTTCCTAGACCTAAGAATCATCCTATTGTAGGCACCAAATGGGTGTTTAGAAACAAGATGAATGAACAAGGTGTCATAACTAAGAATAAAGTTAGACTAGTAACTAAAGGTTATAATCAAGAGGAATGCATTGATTATGACGAAACCTTTGCCTTTATTGCAAGGTTAAAAAATATTAGAATGCTACTTGTATTTGAATCTTTCATGGATTTTAAACTTTTTCAAATGGATATTAAAAAAAAGAGGTTTAAATGGTTTTATTGAAGAAGAGGTTTATGTTGAACAACCTTCGGGTTTTGAAAGTTTTGACTCTCCTAATCATGTGTTTAAGCTTTTAAAAGAATTGTATGGATTGAAACAAGCTCCTAGAGCTTGGTATGAAAGATTGAGTAACTTTTATTCAAGAAAGGTTTCTCTAAAGGAAAATTTGACATAACTCTATTCATAAATAAATCCAAACATGATTTTCTTATTGTTCAAATCTATATTGATGATATTATTTTTGGTGCCACTAACCATTGCTTATGTGAGGAATTTTCTAAGTTAATGGAAGGAGAATTAGAGATGAGCATGATGGGTGAGCTCAAGTTCTTCTTTAGACTACAAATCAAGTAATGCAAGGATGAGATCTTCATCAACCAAACCAAATACATAAGAAACATTCTCAAGAAGTGTGGCATGAAAGGAGCTAAGTCATGCAAGACTCCTATGAGCACTACTACCAAACTCAACAAGGATAAGAATAGCAAACCGGTTGATGAAAAGCGATATAGAGGTATGATCAGATCCCTTCTCTATTTATCTGCTAGTAGACTGGATATAATGTTTGCTACTTACTTATGTGCACATTTTCAATCATGTCATAGGGAGTCACATTTAAATGCCATTAAGAGAATTTTCAAATATCTTAGTGGAACTATGCATTTAGGACTTTGGTATCCTAGGAGTTCAACCTTTGAATTGGTTAGCTATTCGGATGCGGACTTTGCCGGTAGCTTGCAAGATAGGAAGAGTACTTCTAGAACTTGCCAATTTTTAAGAAATTACTTAGTCTCTTGTTTTAGTAAAAAGCAAGTCTCGGTTGGCTTATCCACTGCCGAAGCAGAATATATGGAGGTAAGTTATTGTTGCTCATAAGTCTTGTGGAAAAAACAACAACTAATGGACTATGGCATTGATAATGATCACATTCTAATTAAATATGACAATATAAGTGCTATAAACCTTAGCAAGAACAACACTCTAGAACCAAGCATATAGATATTAGACATCATTTTTTGCGTGACCATGTGCAAAATGGTGATATTTATCTTGAATTAGTTGATACAAATCACCAATTAGTGATCTTTACCAAGCCACTTTATGAAGATAGAATGAATTTTATTAAGCATGAGCTTGGTATGATAGATGGTGCTAGCTTGACATGATTTTCTTTCTCATGTTTATGTGTTGAATTGTTTAACTGGTGGATGAAGCTTTCTCTTGAACTTGTGTGCAAACATGTTATTTAGCTTCTCTTATTTCATATTTGGTCACCTTTTTATTGATTGATTGCTCTTGATATGTTGTTTTGAACCTTGTTATGTTTGTGACTTATGATAAATTTTTTATTGCCTATATAAAATTGTATTTGCATTTTGTGTAATTTTCCTTGATTACTTGCTATTTAATGATTGATTATTGAAATTAATTAATTAATTAATTTTTTGAAATTAGCAAAGTTTCTTATGAATTTTGTCTTGCATTAACTTTATATATTTGATTGATCCTCTCTCTTTATTTGCTATTTAATGATTAACTATTGAAATTAATTCAATTAATTAATCATTTGAAATTATAAAATTTATCATATTCATTAATTTTCCCATTTGCATCATCAATTATATTGATTTAAAGTGTTGATTGTGTTTACATTTGATTTGCTCTTGTTTGCATTTGATTTTACCTCAATTTATTGCCAATTTCATCCATAGGGACCAAATTGACAAATTTTGGGAGTGTAATTGAAACTTTTTTAAAATTTTAAGGGTCAGCAGGCCTTTTCGTCAAGAGCCGTTGCAAAGGTTGCCAGCTCGTGATGTTGCGTCTTTTCAGTGGACAGCACCCTTTACGAGTGACGCTCACGATCGTGTGTCGCTCATGAGGAGCACACTGACAAATGAAAGTTACAATTTCAGTGAAATTGTAACTCCTAATCCTACACGTCAATGCAAAATGGTCACATGCAGCCATGCAATTTTTTGACCAAAATTTTTTTTTTTACACTAATTCTTCCCTATTTAAACCCCCTTTCATCCCCTATTCCAATTCACATCAAATTCTCTCATTCTTAATCCTTCTTTTGCTATTTTCTCTCCTCTTTAGTTTCTTATTTCACAATTTTTTTGTGTTATTATTTTCCTTACTCTTCCTTCTTCTCATACTCAACAATGGCCCCTAAGAAGTCTGCCCAAAAGGAAGTCTCCTCTTCCTCAAGGACAACAACCAAAGACTAACCTAAGAAAACTCCTCTTATCTCCTATTCTTCTACTCAAGTGAGGAAATAATTGCACAATTTGGCAAGAGGACTATTATTCCTTCAAAATATATATCTCAAGCCACATTCGAGAAGATGAGATGTTATGAAGAAGTCAAAAACATGCTTGAAATGGTGAGTATGTATGATTTTGCCTTTGAACCCCATCCTACCTATCTCTTCTTAGTTATTGAATTTCTTTCAACTTATTACTTAAGAATTCAATTTATTGATGACCATAATCCCTTGAATAGCATGAGATTTAGGTTGGGTGGTAGAGATAGGTTTTAAACCTCCTAATAATTTGATGAAATTTTTGGGTTTAAACAAAGAGGTCTTTCCTCTCCCAACACTCTTTGGTCCTCTCACAACTTTTGGATTAGACATGCCAAAACAAATTCTAATGCTTTGTGGTGGGACACACCAAATCCTCATTCTTCTCCTCCAAAGCCCTTTGGTATGTGAATCGATTCATTACTTATTCTTTTCATACAATAGGGCTTAGTAATGAGGCAATTTCTTTTGATGACTTGTTCTTAATTCATTGCCTTGTTGAGAATGTGGATGTTGAGTTAGAGAGGTGGCTTCAATGGCGATTTTGGTTGGAAAGTGACAGTGTTAGTGGTAGCCTTTGTGTTGGTGATATTTTCACCAAAATTGCCAACTATTTTGGAATAAATCTCAATAATTTTGCTTCTATTCCTCCTTCATTTCTTGATGAAAATCTTTTGAAAAATTCTAAACAATTCAAGAAAGTTAGGGAATTGTGGGTTTGGAAAGATGAAGGAGGTGAGGAAATTGATGAAGACCTTGCTCAAGACTTGGAAGATATTGAGCAAATTAGGAACTTGGGCCTTGAAGGTGTTGGCCTTGGAGAAAAAACCACTCAAGAGCAAGTCCTCTCTCAAACTCAAGCACCTCCTCAAAAGAAAAGAGCTAAAGGACCTTCTTCCTCTCAAGGTATTGAAGATGAACCCGCTTGGGTTAGAGGCTTTTTTTATCGCCTTTCTATTGTTGAATCTAACTTCAACAATAGGTTTGATCAAGTGGACACTAGGCTTAATCATTTCTAGCATCGCATGGATCACATGAAATATGATATTCATCAACTTTATGCTCATCACAACATTCATTGCTCATGGCCTCATCCTCCTCCTTCCTCTTCTTAAGATCCTCAAGATGGCAATGATGCTTAATTTATTATTTATCTTTGGTTTATTTTAGTTGCCTTTTTTAGTTATTTTGTTTTTGTTTTTTTTTTGTTTCTTGTCCTTATTTATCTTCCCTTTTTGCTCTTTGGCAAATGGGGAGAATATTGTAGTGTGTTATGTTTGTTTATCAATGTTTTTCTATCATCATTATGTTAATTGAAATTTTCTTAGTGTTATATGAAGTTCCTCTCTTTTATGTTTATTATTTTGCTTATACCTTTAAATTTTTATGCTTAATCCTATTTACATTGCAAGTAAATTATCACATATTACATCTCATATGCAATTTATGCTGCTTGACATACAATTTATTTTTTAAGTTATATATACATTAAAGGGGAGCAAATTCTTTCATATTTTATAAACACTTCAAAGTGTAAGAGGGAGCTTTTCACTATAGCACACACACACACACACACTTTATTTATTATCTAATGAAATTGATTATCAAAGCCAAAAAGGAGGAGATTGTTGACCATTTGCATGATTAACCCCTTAATTTTGACCTTAACATGCAATTTAGATTGCTAATGATTTTATTTTAAGTGTGTAAGCCTTCATTCAAAGTTCAAGTTAATTATTCAAGTATGAAGATATGTAATGCTCTTTAAAAGAGCATTTATATACAATTTTATGAAGAATATAAAACTATTCAAGTTCCTAAATGGAATGGATGCATATAGGGCTCAGAAAATGCAATTTTCAAGTTACAAGTGGCTGCTCACGAGCCACCCTCCAGATCATGAGGAGGCTCATGAGCAACCTCCTGTCAGGATGCCAACGAGCCTTCTTCAGTGAGCAAGAGGCTGAGCCGCTCACAAGCACCGCTCATGATTATGAGCCACTCGTGAAGGTCCTTTGCAAGCCTCCAACGGCTATATCAGTGTCTAATGGTCATAAAATTCAATACTCATAAGCTGAAAACTGCCCTCTCGACCGTGAGTGGCAGTTCATCTGCAAAAAGTTGAATTTCATTAAATGTTGAAGAGAAGAACTTGGAGATGCAGTTAATGGCTTCAACAACCATATTTTTTATGTTCAAGTGTATAAACAACATTTAGAGATTCATTAAAGAGTTAGATACTTGGTTGTTGTGATTTTCTCTCTTAGCATTCAATTGAGCATTAACATTCTTCATCTAATTTCTTTATTGCTCATTAACTCTTTGAGAGTTGGTTGTGTGTTAGAAATAGGACTTTTACTTCATCTAATTCTTGGGATAGATTAGAAGGAAAGTGAGGTTGATTTTAAAGGAATTAGTTTTAATATTTCTCTATCAAAACACTTGGGTTTGTGGTTAGAGCTAAGCCTGTGTAAAAGGTCATTGTTGTATGGTTTAGCGTTAATCCTTAAAACTCTTATAATCTCAATCTTGTGAATAAGATTGGTGTGGAGATTAAAAATTCTAACTTTGGGATAAGTTAGGTAAAGATATAGATTCATTTGTGAATCAAACTCCTTAAACACTCGTGTTTGATCTTCTATTCTCTTAATCTCTTCTCAATTTTTGCTTAAGTTCTTTAATTTTATTTTAAATTCTCAAAAGCCCTATCACCCCGTCTAGGGCAATTACAGCCCATATGACGGATTCCTGCATTGAATCATAGTTTATACTGAATAACAAAGGAGTAAAATTTTACCATTAGTGTAGCTCATTGTGATGTCTAATGTCATCTAATGGTTCTAAGCATGATCAGTGCAATGTTGATGTTGAAATTAAACATTATCAATGCTTTTATTGATGTCAAATAAGACAGTCGAAGTGCTCGAATGTTTGGACTGTGCTAACCAAGCGATGTAAGCCTAATAAGACACTTTGTCGAGTTAGAATATTATTGTAGTAGTATTTTCAGAGTAGCATCCACACTTATGACCAATGAATGCACTTTTTTTTTAGCTATAACAGCAAACAAAATAAGAAAGCAAGAATTTTAGGATTGTTCGATCTCCTTTAACAACAAATGATGAGTTCTTAGTGTATGATCACAAAGATAGACAAACATGATTGGTACATATTTTTCAAACTCCATGTACAGAGTGGTAATGCATCTCTATTTTTATCCTAATAAATATGCATTTATATGTAGATAAATGAATATGCTTACACAATGATTCCTAGCTACTCTTATGAAAATAATGAAGAAATGAAATAAATAATTAAGAAACGAAAACTTATCTATTTTAACTAGGAGTTAGATAATTATGCTTAGAGTGTGCGTTGTTCTCGACAATCCATCCGAAGACTCTATATGTAGTCTTCAATCTGTCCATTATTTTTATATATATGTGCGGCTGCTAATTGAAGTAGTTGAAAGATTCAAGTATTTAGAGCGTATCGAAAGAAAAACTAAAGAATAAAGTTGTGAAAATTTGTTTCTCATAGATGGCGTCACTTGATAACTCGTTTGTGAATTATTCCTTCGAATCTGCACACATAAGGAAAGCTAGGGTGAACTCGTGGGATTTTTCTCACAAGGACTCTAATGCTTAAGTTAGTATGATGTATATGAGAGAATAAGTATGGAATGAATAGAATGTAGAATGTTGAGAATCTAAAGAATAAATGAACTGAGAAGGGATGAGAAGTATATATATAGAGAAATAAAAGTTCAAATCCAACCATGTTTGATTGAAATATATTTTGGACTTTAAAATAACTTTCTAAAATAAAATACTAATTAATAAAAATAAATGAATATTTTAAATTTTAAAAATATTTAGGGTTTAATTGTACTAAAATAAAAAAAAATTAAGGACTTTTTTGCACCTTTTATAGTTCTACAAACTAAAACTTAACATATGTTAAGTAAATATTTAAAAAACGGCCTAATTGAGCCATTTTTAAAAGTTCATGGGTTTCAATTAATCGACACTAAGTTCAAGGTATTATATGCTCTTCTCATATAAGTTGAAAATTTTTTTTTTACCTTTTGCCTTTTCAATATCTAAATGATGTTAGAGATATATCACATTCACAGTCTCGTTGATATTTTAATAGAAGATAAAAGAGGGAAGATGAACAATTCATCATTTGCCTAAAACTACAACGCAAAATAAAAAATTATTCAAGCTAAACTAGGGGTGAGCAAAATCAGACCGACCCAAATATCCAAATCGGGTCGGCTTGGTTTTCACTTTTCTAAATTCATAAGTTTTCTGTCGCAACCGACCCGACCGAAAACCTGAACTTCATTATATATATATATTCGAATCCCCCAATTTGCAGTATTTTTTTTTTTTGTATTTGCAAAAAAGAAAACCAATTAAAACACTTGCACACACCAACTTTAGGAGTCAAACCCAAGTGGCCAAGCACAAAAACGCGTGCCAACACCATTAGACCACTAGCAATTTGTAGTTTTTATATTTCTTTTATATTTGTTATTAGTTAGTCGGTTTTTGGATAACCGAGTGAATCCGCATATAATCTTCGATTTTGGTTCAATTTTGACTTTTTGAAAAAAAATGAAACCTAACCCAATATAATTTTGCCTGATGCACACCCCTAAGTTAAACACCGTGAGTTTGCAAAAAAAAAAAAAAGTTATAAAAGAAAGAAAGACAGCTATTTAAAAAAAAAGATATCGATGTACACTTAGTTAAAATTGAAAAAATATTTATTTGAAAAGTTAATTTTGAAAAAATAAAAAGTTAATATTTTTTTAATATATTTTTTAAATTTTAAATTATTTTTGAAAATTTCCTATTTTAAAAACAACAATATTCATAAGTTATCCAATTTGAACTATTAAGAATAAAATAAAAATATATATTTTTTTTTGTCTGTGGTCTCCCTTGTGAATCTTCCAACTTTTGTTACATCAAAATGACAACTTATAATAAAATTCATCCTAGGGCCTACCAAATTTTTTTGTTTGTTTTACTGACAAGATCGGACTGTTACATTCATATTATCTTGTCTACAATAAAAACAAACATAAATTAAGTCATAGAAAACAACCCTTTCACTATATATGTATATTTGCTTAATGGTTTTGAAGGGGATTATTCATCATCTCTCCTCTCTCTCTTTTGTTTTTTACTTTTTATTTATAAACAAACATAAATTTGAATGGTGATAAATTTTGAAGGGGATTAGGTTTAGAAGGTGTGTTTTTTTTTTTTTTGGTTAGTTTTTTTGGTTAGTTGTTTTCATCTAGATCCTTAGATTTAGTTGTTTATTTGTATGTACTTTGTCCGATAGTATCTCAACTATCATATGACCTCCTCAAAATATTATTTTAAATTGAGTTTTGGTAGATCAATACATATTTTTGAATCGGATTTTGATAAATCTCGTCTCGACGTTAATCAATTATTTGATTAGTAAGTTCGTGTAATGAGGAAAAAGCCAAAGGTATAAATTTCACTTCTACATTTTACCCGAATTTTATATTAGATCTTTTTTTTTTAAGTACAATTAAAATTTTCTTTTTTAAAAAAAATTGGACTATATTAAAATTTTTTTAAAATATTTTTATAGGTAAGTCCAATAAATTAAAGAGAAATTTAATTTTAATGGTTAACTAATAAAGAATTATTTAGACCAACACATAAAATTGATAAATTCTTTTTAAAAAAAATATACATAATCTAATTATAAAATTTTTAATTTTTTAAACTTTCACAATAACTTCGTAAATTTTTTATTTTTTTAAATTTTAAACTTTTAAAAAAAATTTTAAAAACAAAAAAATTTTCAAAACTTTACAATTAAGTGAGATACATTTCAAAAATATTTCATTAATTTTATTTATTAATCTAAATAATTTTTGCATTCGTCAACCATTAAAATTAAATTGGTGAATAATTTTTATTTAATTATTAAAATTAAATTTTAGATTCATTATTAATTTATTATTTTGTTATTGATGTATAGGTTCGCGTATGACACTTTTTTTTTTTTGCAGGCTATTAATTTAGTGCGTTTTTTTTAAAAAAAAAAAAAAAACAAATGCTTGCTGGTTTTGCTGAAAAACTTTCTGGATTTCGCACTTTCTGTACAAAAGTGACCAAAGGTTCTAATTTTTTATGTAGCACCTATAGCCTTTTTTTTGGAACAAGAAGCACCTATAGCCTTTATCCTATACATTTAGTACCTGCACTTTGCAAATTATATAGGGATAAAGTAAAATTTTGATGGATCTGATATCTCTTTTTGTAAAATTAGCCCAGTAATTTTTGTAATATTTAAGTACCTCATTTCACACTTTAATATTCTTCTGAAAAATTTAAAATCTATGCTTTAATATTAAAATAATATGAATTTTTAATAAAAAAAATTATATATTAAATGGTATAGCATCCAATTAACGATAATAAACTCATAATAAATTGAATTTAAATGTATTTTAAATTTTATTATGAATAAAAAGAAATAATATTTAAAAAAAATCATTTAGTTAGATTGCTAATAAATCACAAATAAAATAAATTTACCATTGAAATTTAATATAATATTAATGTTTTCCCATAAAATAATAATGATATTAGTTGATAAGACATTAAAGTGTATGACATATTGTAGACACCCGGTTCGGTTGGCCCATGATAGGGGACGCATTGTGGTTGTTCAGTTTGATCCGCCCGCAACGAAAGCCCGATGATGAAAGCTCGAATTCAAATGCAAGAAAAATATGAAAATCCACCTTGAACAGGCCCAAACCCTTTTTAGAACCCAAAACCAACCCCAAGCCCATGGCCCAAATAGTCAAGCCCAAGCCTGAGGCTGAAGAGGCGTCGCCTCTTCAGTAGAAGGCGATCGCCTCGCCTCTTGGTCTACCCACTTGTTGCTGCATTAAATGCAGCATGGTAATTCCAGCAACCTGGCGGCCCCCACTTGTTTTTGCTCTACAGAACTGCGTGGGAAAGGAGCTTTTTGAGAGAAAAGAGGGAGGCTAAGGGAAAGGTGATGATGGGAAAGAGAGTAGGGGGTAGTGGGTGGCCTTGGGAGATTAAAAAGGAAGAGAGGAGAGAAAGAAAGCGGAGGGGGGGGGGGGGTGGGGGGGTTAGCAATAGTGAGAAGGACTGAGAACTAAGAGAGAAAAAAAAGGGGTAAAAAGAAAACGTTCTTGAGAGAAAGAATGAGGTTTTCTTAGAGAAAAGGGTGATTTGTGCTAGAAAAAGGGTTGATTCTTGAAGGAGAAGGAAGAAATCTTGCATTTGAAGAAGGATTCAATCCAAAAGCAGCTTTTAAGGGCCAAGTTAGGGAGATTAAATATCATTTGATCAGTAAGAACCTTTCTCTTTAAGTTCTTAAGTTCATACTTCACATAGAGTAACATTTCTCTTATTTCTTGTATTCTAAGTTGTTATTTGCTTACATTCTTGAGTTATATTAATAACATGATTGATGTGTAATTTATTTACTTATCTTAGAGTTAATTTTTAATAAGTTTTAAATACATAATAAATTAATTAAGGGTATTTTTGGATATAATTGATCCATTAGCATAGTTTAAGGAATTTATTTGGATATTTAATTTATTAA